>JAVKOQ010000577.1:0-25000 GCA_031835245.1 Balamuthia mandrillaris
GAGTGACATGGGCACCAATACTTCTTCTCCCTCACCTCCGTTTTGTAGTTTTGAAGAAGACTTCACGAAGATACGTTTAGTCTCGTACTGCTGTTTGTCGTATCCTCCACGGACTGGTTCTTGTTTCAGCAAAATACGAGAACGATCGTTCATGTCGTACATGAAAACGGATTTGGGGGTGCTCAACGAGGTGTAGGTGAAGCGCAGCTTGTCAGTATCATAGACATAATTGTCGGATGTGTAGATGTGATAGACCGGTTCTGGTACATCCACCAAATGAGAAGGATCTGAATGTTTTTTTTTTGGGTTTTGGCTTTGCTTAAACAAACAAGGACAATACAGAGAAGAGAAGCAGAGAACGTACGGTTAGAGTTTGTAAGGTCGATAATACGCAACTGGTTGAGTCCGTTTTCTCGTTCCTTCACTACTGCAAAGTTCTTGAATATGGCCAACGAGTTAACTTTAACTGCTGGGTTATGAGGGATTACTTCCTCCCAGTAATCCATGCTCGGATTGTCCACTTTGGTCTTCATTACCCTGAAGTTCTTGGCCTCGTGGTTAGTTACAATCCAAAACTCCCCATCATGTTCTTCCACAGAATATTCCATCTGTTGTTGGCAGTTTGTTCATATTAAGAAATAATTAGTTTTAAATGAACAGAAGAAGGGAGAAAAGATGTACACAGAAAGAGGAAAATACCTTGTGAATACGAGGTTGAACGACGGTGAACGGGTCTTCCGGGTCAAAAGCGTCCGAAAAATGAGCCTCCGAAGTAATTTGAGAGTTGGAGTAAATCAGGAGATACTTCTCGCTGCTCGTTTTCGTCACCGACACGAAGAAAGCATCATCCTCCTCGTGATAAATGAGTACATCGTCCGCCACTGAAGTGCCGATACGATGTCTCCATACCTTAAACGGCCGCATTGCTTTTTATTTTGAAATGTTTAAAACAGAATGAAAAAAAGTACGAAGATAAAAGCGCAGAGCAAACCGTACCATCGTCAACAGTGACATAGAATAGATAGTTGCTGTCATTAGACCATTGCACGCTATAGTAAACATCATGAATGGGTTCGTCTACGTCTTGACCTGTGCTCAAGTCTTTCACTCTCAGCTCGAACCGTTCTCCTCCCTCCGTATCCACTGATCGTCATTTCCATCAGCAAGAGAAAAAGAGAGGAACAGAGCGAAAACAAATGAAGGGACAGAGAAGACGAAGCAGAAGCAGAAGCAAGAATAAGCAAGAAGCAAGAAAGACAAACCAGAATAAGCCAAGTAGCGTTGATTCGGACTGACTTCCATATCTCCAACGCTCAAAAAGTTAAGTTCAAGCCTCTCCGCATACTCATTCTCATCCAAGATGACTTCCTCTTCCACCTTTGCGGCCTCCTCCTCACTCCATTCATCCGTCACGGTCGTCAGCCTCTTCCTACAATGGATCTTGTACTTCTTTCCTTGTTCGGTTCTATGATAGTAAAAGTAGTTTTCTTGCTGTTCGGTTTCAGCTGAGTTTGTGCTTCGGATGAGGTATGGGTAGGAGCGATCCGTTTCTTGAACGCGAGCAAGGAGTTCGTCGTAGAGTTCTGCTTGCAGAGACTCTGTGTCTTTCATCATTGTGCTGCAGTACTTCATTTCCTGTTGTATATAGTCTTGCACTGCTGCGTCTTCTCGTTCACGAAGATAATAGTAGTCATCCTGTAATATGTTTCAACAGAAAGAAAAAAGAAGCAGAGAGCAGAGAGCAGAGAGCAGAGAGCAGAGAGCAGAGAGCAGAGAGCAGAGAGCAGAGAGCAGAGAGCAGAGAGCAGCAGAAAGAAAGGCGAAAAGAGAGAAGTGAGCAGAGTAGAGAAAACAGAGCAAAGTGAGCAAAGAAGAGAGAGCAGAGAGCGAAAAGAAGCAAGAGGGCAGAGAAACATTACAATGCGGACATCGCCATGGGTTACAAGACGGAACGGTCTCTTCTCTGCTCTTGGCTCTTCTACTGGCTCCATTCCTACAATAACAACGTACATCAACACAAATGAAGTGAACAATCACATGAGATGAGATGACGGTTAGAACAAAGTTGAGAAAACGAAGGAGAGATGAAAAATAAAAAGAAAGAATAGGGACCCCTCTGGTCAAGCTTTTGGGCTTGCCAAAAGACGTAGAAAGAGCTAGCAACGACTATCACCGCCACCAGCAAACAACTTTGTGGCAAGTGGGACATCGCTTTCAATTTTTTTGCTTCTTGGCTCTTTTTTTTTCGATGTTTTCACCAAACAAAAAATAGAAAAAAAAAATAGAAAAAAAATAGAAAAAAATGAAAAAAAAAAAAGAAAAGGAGAAAGAAAAGATGGAAAGAAAGTACCACCAAAGAAAGAGGCTGTTTTGGCGCAATACGATCGGCGTGGAGGAGGCGAACCAAACCGCGAAGCAGCAAACGACGGCGTTGAAGGCAAAGCAACAGCAGCCACGAACCGAGCGCTCCGCAAAGGCTTTGCGGCGGAGAGGCAACAATAAGCGCGACGAGCCGCGCTGCACGAATAGACAGCAGGCGGCAATGCACGCGGCGCGGTGGCGGGGCGGGTTCGGCGGAGCGCGGCGGGGAGAGGTGGAAGCCGAGGCGAAACGAAGAGGGAGGCGCGGTGCGGTCCGGTTTGTCTCATCGCTGCGCAAATGTTTAATTACCTTAAAAATTAAGGACACCAATGGCTGCGACAAAGCTGCAGTTTTAGTGCTCCGTGTGCGATCGATTTGTGCTCATGCAGGCCTGCCGTTGCGCATGTGCTCTCACCTCCCTAGTCGCGGATACCTGTCGCCACCTGCTGACGTTGAAGCCTTTGGTGGTCGTGATGACGGCGAGAGATCGTTTAGCCTCACCATCAGACAAATCATGAAATGCCATCTAGTGATTCTTCATTCGCAGCTTGTCCGGGAGCTCCGTCGCTGCAGAGCTTGAGAATGGTAATAGCCAAGAAAGGACTGGTAGACCTCTTCCGCGCGTTTGAGAAGATGTTCGGTTGACAACGCTTCTCAGGGCAAGACGCGCGTTCACGTTTTTCGCGTTATTACTTCACCTACTATCGTGTCTTGCTGCATTACTAAACCGTTCCATACGCCGTTGTTGGATGATACCATCCAGAGAGATCCGTTCCGATGATATGTGCGTTTCCTTTAAGCATCACCAAGTACTTCAGTAGGGAAACCACTTATGCAGTACAAGTCGCAGGCCATGATAACAAGAGGCCAACAATGGCGCCTACCAACGCGGACCAATGCCTCCCGCGTATTCTCCTTTTTGTTCTCTACTCTCAGGTCTAGACCGGAGAGTTCGGGGTGATATTAGTCCACTGGTATCACCCCAACAGCGATCAACTGCAACAACCAGATCCGCTTATCGGAGAGCAAAACCTGGGCAGATCTAATAGCACCGCCATTCTGCTTAGAGGGTGATGGAAAACCTAGGCCTTTTTTCGCATATTGCGGCACACATTGTTGCCTGGCAAACGAACCCCTGAAATCTGTCGGGCGATAGATCTATTCCTTTTGTGTTTTTCTCCGTTCATTCTGCTTTTGTTCTCACCATGCTTCTGTGAGCCCGATACTACACATGAACGACGGTGGATGGTTATCCTCCTCCTCACCCTTCGTGTGGGGGCATCGTATCGCACAGCAATACGTGAATCAGCGTGCTTCCTTTGGGAAACTTCTGCGACAGCACTATGTATTGGTTATCCAGTTTTACATCACTTTCAGCGCGGTTGGGGCTGTTCCCTCCTTTCCTTTTTCTCTGGCTTCCACGTCTGTTTGGCGGCGGATTTGCTTTTCATCCTCGTCCCCATTCCGCAACTTGGCAGAAAACAGTGAGAAAGATTCTACAGCGGTTGACTCGTTGTCGGGTTGCTAGGACACCGTCGTCAACCAATTATACCATATATGTACAATCAAGTCCAAATAAGGAAGAGATTGCTGCCCCGATAAGAAGTTTTTATTGATATTTACGCGAATCTACTGTACAACCGTTTTAGGAAAAAACAGTTTTTGCACACCGTCGTCAGTCTCACGCCCGATGGATGGAGGCTTCTTTTTTGTTTATAAATACTCATCACTTAAGGTTGGAGGGCAGAGAAAAAAAACTTTTTTGTAGCACGATTAAAAAGCACACACCGAAAACTCCAGATTCCAGGCCACCCGCACCGCCTTCCCTGCAACTTTTTTTGCTTTTTTTTTTCTTCTCTCCATCACGCTTCCCTTTTGGTTGGAAAAAGAGTGCGACGAAACAGAGGAGTTTCAACTATAAAAACATTTCAACTTTCGCTTTCTTTGTCTGTCGCTATCACACACCCCCAGCGTCCCATGGCGCCACACGTTCAGCACTGTGACACGTCCACCACAAGCCCGAGAAGCGAACGACCACCCAACATGCCTTCTCCCGCTCCTCCTCTTGCTGCTGCGTCTCAAGAGCGCAACAAAAAGGAGAAAACACAGAGCAGTCGACAAAGGCGTTCTTCTCCTTCGTCCTCCTCTTGCTCTTCCGCTGCGGCCTTTCGTCCCTCGCGCAGCACCACCATGGAGCCTTCCATCGCGGAGCTGCGACACGAGCTCAAACGCGTCACTCAACCACAAACAAGCGAGCCTTGCCACTCCGCCCACGCTCCCCGGAAGCAAGAAGACCGAGAGGCGGAGGAGGCCGCCGTCATGTCCCGGTGGAAGGAGTTTCGAGCAAAGCGCTTGCTGGGCGAGGGAAGCGGCGGCAAGGTCTTTCTCCTCAAGAACCGCCTTTGCAATGCAAACAAAAGCAACAAACGTTCGATCGTCGCTCTCAAAACCTGTCGACGAGTAGCGGAGGACGAACCGAAAGACGGAGAAACCACCACCACCACCACCACCACAAACACGAAGAGAGCGGATAACCAGAAACAGAACAAGAGCAAACACCTGGAGGCGATGCTGCGCAACGAGTACGCTGTGCTAAGCAGCATTGAGCCGCACGAGAACGTCATCCAAGTGTACGACTTTTTCGAGGCGGAGGAGCACGTCTGCCTCTTCATGCAGTACGCCTCCAAAGGGGACCTCTTTGACTACATCCTGCGCAAGGGTCGTCTCAGCCAGCGGGAGGCCCGCCCTCTCTTCCGCCAACTCCTTCGCGCCGTCAATCACCTCCACTCCCAAGGCTTTGTCCACCGCGACATCAAGCCTGAAAACATTCTTCTCTCCTCCTCCAACAACAAGACGGAGAAGAAGGTCCTGCTGGCGGACTTTGGAGTGGCCACCAAGTGGAGCTCCTGCCTTCCTCTTCAGGACTGCGTTGGCTCCTTGGACTACGCCGCTCCCGAGGTGTTGGACCCCACGCGAGCGTACGTGGGTCCGGAGGTGGACCTCTGGTCTTGCGGCGCGGTGCTCTACATGATGCTCACCGGGCGAACTCCCTTCCGGGCCACTCGTCAGCAGGAGGTCCTTCGGAACATCCAACAAGGTCGGCTGCTCCACGCCCGGCGAGACGGCTTGAAGGAGGAGAGCGAGGTGATGGACTTGTTGCGGAGAATGATGGACCCCAACCCGTTGAAGAGAGCCACCATGTTCGAAGTGTGGCGGCACCCTTGGTGGAAGGAGCAGAAGCAAACGATGACGAAGGAAGAGAAGAACGGAGAGGAGACAATGACGAGAATGGCGGCGGCGACCATCAAAGCAAGCGAACAACCACAACAGATAAGAGCATGAGAACGTGAAACAACCAGCAACAGCGAGCGAGCGAGTGGTGTGCTATAGTAACTATTTATTTTTATTTATTATTATTTATTTTCTTATTTAAAAGTTGAAGTCATGGAATGCAATAGCTGCATTCCACAGACCAAACGCAAAGTGGTTTTGCTTTTTGTGTTTTTGTTTCTTTGTAAAAAAAAAAAAAACAAACAAAGAAAGGAATAAAAAAAGATTTTGAAACAAAAAAAAAACGAGCCTTCCTTTTTTTTACATGATGGTTAACAGAAAGAGAGGATCGTAACGATACATTAACACTCGGTAGGTGACTCGCGTTAGAATGGCGATGATCAGCACCAATAAGGCTTTTGGCACATTCTCCAGAAGCACTAGAGCGTTGTTTGCGAAAGAGAGGATGAGAACGAGCGAAGAAAGAACGAGAGAAGCAAGAAAGAACGAAGAACCTGCAACAGCAAAAAAGTTGGAAATGAGGACAAAGATGCTGAGCACCACGTCGAAGAAGGGAGGATGATCCCACAACGTGAGAAAGAGCTGCAATGGCTTGATGAAGCTTGACGCTAGTATCGCTATCCACACTTGCTTATTCCTGTTTGTGAAAATGATGAGAACAAGGGAATAGTGAGGAGAGAGTAAAGCAAGAAGAAAAGAGAGAACAGAGGAGACAAGACGACGTACGCTAGTTCAGAGGCCTTTGGGCGATAGAGAAAGCGAGCAACAAGCCACTGAGTGGCAAGAAAGAGCACAAACTCGAAGCAGACAGTGTAGAAAATGAAAAAGTATCTGTCTTGTGGCATGACGTCAACGGGGCTGACGCCTTTCCACTGCTTCGTGCCATAATAGTTCTTCAAGTTCATGTACCGCAAATGTGAGAGAAAGAAACAAAAGAGAGATCGAAAGTCAAAGAAAGAGACGGAGGATGAGGGAGAATGGAAAAGCATGAAATGCTGGGAAGCAACAACATCAACAAGAAGAGCAACAACATAAGACAACAACAAGAATAACAACAAGAACAAAGATGAAAACAAGGATATAAGCTTCGACTAAAATGTAGACAATGGCTATTTTGTACCAAGTTCGCTGTTCAAAGAAGATGAGTTATGCAGTGCATAGGAAAAATGGACGAGAGAGAGAGAGAGAGAGAGAGAGAGCGAACGAGATGAACAAGTGATGACTGGAGAGAAGAGAAGAACGACGAAGGGAAGAGAACAAAAGAGGGCAGAGTGGAGAGAAGAGCAGAAGAGAACGAAGGGAAGAGAGCGAAACTCAGCAGAGCAGAGAGACGAGAGAGAACCGTAAGAGTGGAGCTGTGCTGTTGCAAACGGTTGTGAAGCAGATGCCGAAAGACAGGAGCTCTCAACAGCAACAGATCCAAAAAGATGATCACAAAGTCACACTCCACGTACTTGTCCGCTTTGTTGCCACATTGTTTCTGGTGGGAGAGATGCAAGAGGAACATCAACCGAAGAAAAGACAATTATACCAGAGAATGCAGGGCTTGAGTGAACGTACACAAATGGTGAGACGAATGTTGTTGGGGCCGTACTCTCGATAGACTCTATCCACAGGCGAAGCACACTCCACGCACAACATCCCGATCCAAGGAAGCGTTTCTTCCTGTGTGCTGATCGATCACTTGAAAGTAGCAGATTTCTAAGTGACGTCACCTTGGAATTTTTGCCACGCAAAGTTATGTTTTAGGTTCGGGAGGGACCCACTCGAAATTTCAAGGTCCAAATTTTCAAAGGCCGACTTTTCATGTAGTTTTCTCATGTCGTCCTGATGGATGGTTTTTTTTTTTATCGTTGGTGAAAAAAAACCAAGAACACGGGTACCGAAGATGCCAAAGACAAGGTTTTGTGGAGTTTGTGCTCGTCCTTTGCGTGAGTGCAACAAAAATCCATGTCCTACCAAGAAGGAAAGAAAACTACAACAAAGGCAACATAAAGGAAAAGAAAAGATGAACACACAAGAAACACCTAGCCAACTTGAAAAAAAGAGAAAGAGGGAAGAAGAGGATAAGAACTGGCATGACCAGAACCATTGGTCTCAGACTGAATGTGACATGCCAAGTGAGCCAATAGCTGAGGGAGTTGCTTTTGGCCCAAAAAACATTCCACCAGAGGCAGCGTCATCATGACTAGGCATCTTTATGCTTTTCTTTTCTAACTTTTTAAACAATAGTATTATTCCTCTCTCACAACAAAAGGCAGCAGAGCGTGCACAAGCCGGGCATCAACGTACTGCTCCTTCTACAACACCCTCACACCACAAACGACCCAACTTCACTTGTTCTACCTTTCTTTGCTTTCTTTCTGTTGCTATTGTAATGGGGTTTGCTCCAGCACCAAGAGAACAAGACTACTGGAAAAGAGGAGATGACTTGTGGGGAAAAAGCAACTTCATTAGAAAGACGATGAGCTATGATGCCTATTTTGAGATAAAGTCCTCTCTTTGTGTAGACTTGGATGAAATGGTGCACCTGTTTAACTTGCGATGCCAACTGGGAGCCTGTACTGGGAGCCATTTGTGGATATCGTTGTGGATGAATCCCTCATTCCAACAAAAACCCGTTGCCCTTATTGTGTGGTGATAAAACGCAAGCCCCACCCTGTTGGTGTTAAGCTATGGTCATTGGTGGATCGTTCTCAGTTCCTCTATGCCTGTTCTATTTTAAAAAAAGTGTCAGAAGCAACAACTGCAACATTACTACGTATGGTGTCATACCTTCCTGCAAGCTGACGTTTCTGTATCCATGCAGATTCCTACTTTGGGTCTTATGATGCAGCTTTAGGCCTTGAGGAAGGTGGTCACTCCTTCACACTGGCTTGCTGAAAGGATTGCCCAACTGCACTTTTTGGTTGTTTCCTTCACCTGTAGCCAGAAAGTCCTTCTTCAGCCTTTACCTCTTCTTCAACTTCATCCTCCTCTTCAACTTCATTCTCCTCTTCAACTTCATCCTCCTCTTTGGCTTCAACCTCTACTTCAACTTCAACCTCTTCTTTGACTTTAACTTCTTCATCCAAAAATGCAAAACGGAACTCTTGGTCCACCTACTATCATGTTAATCCCATAGATCCAACCAAAACAATGGCAGCAATAACATTCCGTCACCAAAAGTCAGATGGAGAAAAGGTGATCAATTTTTTTAGCAATCACTATGCAGGGAAAAAGGCAGTGCAAAAGAAGCAAGGATACATACCTGATGTGGTGCATAACTACAACCATAACATGAGCTATGTGGATCAGATGGATGCAGCCTGTTTGATGCACTTATATCCACACTGACTGTGAAGCTGGAAGCATGCTGTGTTCCTGTGGTTGATGGAGGCCATTATTCATAACTCTTGGATAATTTGGACTCACTTGCAGAAGACAGATAAAGAAGATTTCCAAACCTTCCACCACCACTTGGCCTATGAGCTCCATGTTGAAGGACAACAACTGCCAATGGTGTCACACAGGCTCATTTTTATTGGAAAAAAACGATGGTGTGCAGTGTGTAGACATCTAAAACACAACTCCAAGACTACTCTCTGTTGTGCTCTTTGTGGCTTTCTTCCACTTCACAGGTGCTGCTACAGCCTTCTTCATTTGCTGCGCCTTACTTTGAAAGGAAGAAAAAGGGTTCGAAATAACTAAGGATGACATGATTGTGGCTGTGAAATTTCAACAATTATGTAAAACTAAATGAAAAATTGCCCTTTGAAAATTTGGACCTTGAAATTTCGAGTAGGTCCCTCTTCAATCCTATAACTTATGCAGCAAGTTTGGTGGTGCACTTGAATCCATATGCAATTTAGGAACCTGCTAATTTTTACGAAATTTCTGAACAAAAGAAAGAGAGAGAAAGAGAGAGAAAGAAGGAACAAAAAGAGAAAAAGAGAAAAAGAGAGAAAAAGGAAGAAAAAAAGAGAGAAAAAAAGAGAGAAAAAGAAAGAGAAAGAGTGTTGGTAAAATCACCATAAGTTTCAAAATGGCTCAGTGTTGACATATAATCAATAACAGCTGTAATAAGATGATTAAAAGAAAAGAAGAAAGAAATGAAGATATTGTTGGTTATGTTGACAATTGTACATTAGTTTAATAACCAGAAAAAAGAAGAATATTACAGTGTACAATTAATTTTTTCAAATTTATGGTTTATTAGTATTTTCTCACATGAAACAAGTGAAAAAAAAAGTGTTTCAGAAAAACTTGAAAGTACTAAGTAATAAAGAAGTAAAAAGATAAAAGGAAAAAATAAAAAATTAATATTATAAGAGAAAGAAGGATTGACATGACTCAAAGTCCACAGAACTGTTAAATACAAAGAATAAAACCAAGAAAAGTGACAAAAGTAATGAGAGCTCATTGTAATCTAATGTAGCAAAAGAAAGAAAAACAAGGTGTGAATATATATATATGTTTATTTTTCATGTATATGAACTCAAACCTCAAAGAAGAAAAATCAATTTATAATGAAGAAAAGCACCTTAAGAGCCAGAAATTGAGAGTTTATTAACAAAATTGCAATTCTGGACTTCTGAGCTTAAAGAAACTTTAAGGAATATGGCTGAAAACATCAAAGTGATCTTTGATGTCAACAAGATTAATCAAAGAAATGATGTTGAATGTTAGTAGAAAAAGATTAAGAAGGAAATAAAAGAAAAAAATGATAATTGCCAAAAAAACCAAAAAGAAACAAAGAAAAAGATGAAATTCAAATGTATTTAATGAAAAGGAAAGGAAAACAAGTGTATATTGTTGTCTTAGTTCTATTTTTGTTGAAGAGAAAGTATTTATAGTTAAGAAGCAAACCAAGAAAAGGCTTGGAATTTAGAAAGTTCTACAGCAGGAAAACAAGAGAAATCTTCAGAATAGCTTAGTGTTGGAAGTACTAGTATTGATAAAAAACGGGCAAGAGTACTTAACAATGACTCAGGAGAAACATAAAGAAGCTGTCTACAAATTCATATAAGTTCTACCTTAAGCAAATTCCTTGACCTTTGTTGACTTAGAAAAAAGACTGTTTCTATGTTGAAGATGCTTTGAAGAAAAGAAAGCTCAAGGACAACCTCTTCTGGATAACAGAGAGGAGAAAAAGAGAGACATTTGTTGGTAAAATCACCAACACTTATCTCAAGACTCCTCATGTTGGATCCGTCCCGGACCCTCAGCTCTCCTTTCTTTTGTATCCTCCATCCTTCCCTTCTCCCTTTTCCCTTTTCTCTTGGTGTACTTTGAAGCAACGTTGGAGATTCACTCCTGTTGTCCTTCCTCTATTCTCTTGAATACACTTCTTGTCTCGTCACCGACTCTTTTATTCTTGAGGTTGGATTCAACCAACATTTTTTTTGACTTACATAAGTGATTCAAATCCCCTCTTGCACTACGCACATCATGGAAGCCTCAGCCGCTCTTGACACCCTCCATGAACAGCTTCGCAAGGCACAACAGGAGTACCTTTGCATGCTCCAACAATCCTTTCAACTTGAGCTCGACATCCCCAGCTGCCCTGAGACTGAATGCGTTGCCAAAGAAGAAGAACAGCACAAGGTAGATGAAGCTGCAGAACACACTAGAAAGGCCATGGAATGGTTACAACAGCGTATAGACAACTTTGTTGTGTTCCTTGCATCCACCTCGGCCACACTAGGCAACTCTTCCACATGCAACACTACCGCTGCCGCTGTTTCTCCTCCCTCGCCCGTTCCACAGATCTCTCCCATACAGTCACCTTGTTTGAGTTCACCCTCTCCCGTTGATGTTTCCGTCAACAACACAACTGCTTCCAACAGCACACACGTTCCCTCTGTTCCAGAAACACAGAGCAACACAACTACTCCTTCCCCTCCTACTCAGAAGAAAATGCCTCGCCTTCCCCCCGGACTACCTAAGTTCGATGTCAGCAGGCGCCAGGACCCTTCCAGACATCAAGGCCACAATGATAGAGGCCATCACGTCGTTTCAACAGAAGCCTGGCAAAAGCGTTCATCAGCTCATCAATCAGTACTCTGTACTCTGTAATCATCTTCCTGACACCTTCTACAACTACCTCAAAGCCTTTTTCTTTGGACAAGCCCTTCTTCCCCACATCAAGTCGAAGTACAAGCAACAGACTCTTCGCAATAAGCCACAAGACGTCATCGCTGCTTTCAAGCTCGCAGTCCTCATTGAGTCAGAGTTTCCCCAACCTTCTTTGAAAGATAAAGGTCACAGCAAATCACCTCAACAGCAATCACCATTACCCCACACAATAGGTGCTGTTTGCGCACACTGCAAAACACACAACCACACAGAAGATCAGTGCCAAAAAAAGGCCTGCAGGCTACAACGGCAGTCTTCTCAAGCAACGTCTGTTACACCAGCCTCATCTTCTGCTCCTGCAACACGCAACCCCACGTCAACACTGCCGCAACAAACACGCGCACAACTACCAGCACGGCAGTTGTCTCCCAGCTCATGTTCCCTCAACTCCATGGCTTTTACACAGCAACAGAGCAACACACCTGCTCCTACTGCTGAGCAGCAAGACTCTATCGGTGATGAAGAGGAATATGATGAGTTCTATGAGTCACAACGGGCTCTCAACTCTATCACCATCACTGACAATATGCCCGGACCCAACGACCCCATCTGTGCCCTGATGACCATCAATGGCTGTCATGTCACTGCAGTCATAGACTCTGGTGCCAGCCACTCCTTTATGGACCCTTCTATTGTTGACTTAGTTTGTGCCAAAACCAAGCAAGCCAACTACATGGTCAAACTCGGACACTGTGAAACCACCGCTACATGTGCTGCCGAAACGGAGCCACTCGCTATTGGCTTCAGCAAACGCCGTTTCCATCACATGTTCTCTGTATTGCCTCAACCAGACGGTCAATCAATCATCCTGGGCCGCGACTTCATGCACAAGTCTGGCATGGGCATAACAGACATTCCAATTGACTACCCTGAGGAACCACTACCCTGCTCCAAGGACCATGACATCACCTGATGCCAACATCAATGTTTGGTGAAAGCTGTCAAGGAACACATCCGCAAGCGTATTCTTGAAGCCATTGAGAAATACCTCCAGGAGAATGAGGCTCTACCCACAGGACCTTCCTGTACCCTTCCCAAAGTGGTTCTCCATCTGGACACTGGAGACCACCCTCCTGTCTTTCGCCACCAATACCCCATCTCACACCATTTAATGCTTGTAATTGATCTGCAAGTGGTGGAATGGCTGTGTACCGGCGTCATCGTGCTCGCCCCACCTGATAGTCCCTGGAACTCTCCTCTCACTGTCGTACCCAAGAAGGACGCTGATGGCAACGTTACCCAGTGGCGTGTCTGCATCAACCCGCGCCTCCTGAACAAGCTCCTCTTGGACCTCACATACCCAATCCCTACTATCCGCAGCATTATCTCTAAAGTGCAAGGCTTTTTCATCGCCTCTGCCCTCGACCTTATCTGGTCTTACACGCAATGCCCCATTGCTCCTGAAGACTGCGTCAAAACTACATTCACATGGAATGGTTGTCGTTACATGTTCATCACTGCCATTTTTGGCATCAAGATTGTTGCACAACACTTCCAGTGCCTCATGGACGTTGTCACTGCTGCTATTGCTGAGTTCACTTCCCATTACATTGATGATCTAGCTGTCGTTTCCCAAAGTGTGGAAGAACATATCAAGCACCTTATCCGTGTTATCCTCACTCTCACCGCTGCAGGACTCCGTATCTGTTGGGAGAAGTGTCAGTTCGGGTACAAACGCCTCTGCATCCTCAGTTTTATCATTGATCGCAGCAATATCCTTCCTGACCAACACAAGCTCTCCACTTTCGCACTCCTAGAAGTACCATCCACTGGCAAGCAAATGCAATCCTTCCTTGGCTTTGCAGGCTACCTCCGCAACTTCATCCCCATGTTCGCCCAACTCGTTCAGCCCCTTGACGCCCTCCGCTACATCAAGGACGTCCGTCCCCATTGGAACCAAGACTGCCAGGATGCCTTTGACGCCCTCAAGCGCATCTTATCCAACCCACCTGTGCTCTCTCTCTATGACCCATCCTTACCTCTTTTGGTTGGCACTGATGCCTCCCAATTTGGTGTCAGCGCTGTCCTTTACCAAATTGGACCCAACAACAAGCACCAGTACATCACGTTCGTGAGCAAGGCCCTCAACCCTGCCCAACGCAACTATCCTGCCACCAAACGTGAGATGCTCGCCATACTCTTCGCTGTCTGCTCCTTCAGCGATTGGCTCTACGGCAACAAGTTCACGATCTATTCTGATCACAAGGCTTTGTCCTACCTCTTTACTTCTAACAGTAAGAACTACATCCTCAACTATTGGGCTCTCCTCATCTCAGAGTACAACTTCGAGATCGTCCACCGCCCTGGCGTTCACATGATTCTCGAGGACTGCCTCTCTCGGCTGTACCCGCGCTCCTTCTGGGACAACAGTGGTCTTACACCCCCCTCCATCCCTCTGGACGCCCCTCGCTTGCCTCAGCGCAAACCTCGCGACCTCAAGGCTCTTGCTTTGGTTGACAACTCCCCATCCACGGCCAAATCCGCTCTTAACAGGCACATCAAGGACAGACTCAACAAGCAACTCCCTTCCACCTCTGAACGGAAACGCCTCCTGCAGCTGTTCCACACAGAAGGACATCACGGAGCAGAAACCTTGTTCATCAAGATCTGGAATGAAGGCTATTATTGGCCTACTCTTCATGCTGACTGTTCCCGCACTTGCCTACAGTGCAATGACTGCCTTAAGCACAACATCACCAAACACGGCTTTCATCCCCTCAAAACCATCCATGCTACTTACCCCTTCGATCACATCACCATCAATCTGTTTGGTCCCCTTCCCACTTCTTCCAAAGGCTTCAACTATGTTCTAGTCACCACAGACATCGCTACCTGGTTCACTTCCCTCCACCCAGTCCATGCCAAGACTGCCAAAGATGTGGCCCGCACCCTCTATCAAGTCGTCTCTGATTTCAGTCTCCCTAAGATCCTTCAGTCAGACAACAGCACTGAGTTCATCAATGCGATCATCAAAGCTCTCAAGACACTCTCTGGCTTTGAGCATCGGTTCATCTCAGCCTATCATCCTCGAGCTAACGGAGCTGCAGAAAGCCATGTCAAGCTGGCCCGCAACACCCTTAACAAGCTCATTAACAGTGATTGGTCTCACTGGCACACCTTTCTTCCTGCCGCCCAATATGCAATCAACCAACGCGTTACTCGTCGCCACAAGTCTTCCCCTTTCCAACTGTTCTTTGGTCACCCAGCTACCACTCCACAAGACTATTCTTCTTCCTCTTCCCAGCTTCCTACCAAAACCCTCCTCTTGGAGAACGCCAAGCAAATGCATGATATTGTCTACCCGGCATCAGCATCTTCTACTCGGAAGCACAGTTCTAACATCAAGGCTCAACATGATTCTTCTAAGCCACTCCACGAATTTTCCGCTGGCTCCAAAGTCATGCTACGCAAGCCTCCCAGGTCTCCCAAGTCTCTTCCTGAATACTCTGGCCCTTATACAGTCATCCGCTGCAATCGTGGTGGTGCATACCTCCTCCAGGATAGCACTGGCGTTACCCTCTCGGACAAGTTCAGCCCCAACCAGCTGAAGCTCGTTGCCCCCCCAGAGGACTCTACTACCAATGACCTCCCACCCAATGAGTATGAAATAGACGAAATCCTTGATCACAAAGGCCCAGCCAATAAGCGTGAATACTTTGTTCACTGGAAAGGCTACCCACATTCTGATAACCAATGGATCCCTGCTAAAGATGTCCATGCTCCCAAACTCGTCAAAGGTTATTGGGACCTCCTCAAACAATCCTCTTCACCTTCTACTTCTTCTTGAAGGGGGAGTATGTTGGTAAAATCACCAACACTTATCTCAAGACTCCTCATGTTGGATCCGTCCCGGACCCTCAGCTCTCCTTTCTTTTGTATCCTCCATCCTTCCCTTCTCCCTTTTCCCTTTTCTCTCGGTGTACTTTGAAGCAATGTCGGAGATTCACTCCCGTTGTCCTTCCTCTATTCTCTTGAATACACTTCTTGTCTCGTCATCGACTCTTTTATTCTTGAGGTTGGATTCAACCAACAAGTGCCAAAAAAAGGCCCGCAGGCTACAACAGCAGTCTTCTCAAGCAACGTCTGTTACACCAGCCTCATCTTCTGCTCCTACAACACACAACCCCACGTCAACACTGCCGCAACAAACACGCGCACAACTACCAGCACGGCAGTCGTCTCCCAGCTCACATTCCCTCAACTCCATGGCTTCTACACAGCAACAGAGCAACACACCTGCTCCTACCGTTGAGCAGCAAGACTCTATTGGCGATGAAGAGGAATATGATGAGTTCTATGAGTCACAACAGGCTCTCAACTCTATCACTGTCACTGATGATATGCCCGGACCCAATGACCCCATCTGTGCCCCGATGACCATCAACAGCCGTTGTGTCACTGCAGTCATAGACTCTGGCGCCAGCCACTCCTTTATGGACCCTTCTATTGTTGACTTAGTTCGTGCCAAAACCAAGCAAGCCAACTACACGGTCAAACTCGGACACCGTGAAACCACCGCTACATGTGCCGCCAAAACGGAGCCACTCGCTATTGGCTTCGGTGAACGCCGTTTCCATCACATGTTCTCCGTATTGCCTCAACCAGACAGTCAATCAATCATCCTGGGCCGCGACTTCATGTGCAAGTCTGGCATGGGCATAACAGACATTCCAATCAACTACCCTGAGGAACCACTACCCTGCTCCAAGGACCACGACATCACCTGACGCCAACATCAACGTTTGGTGAAAGCTGTCAAGGAACACATCCGCAAGCGTATTCTCGAAGCCATCGAGAAATACCTCCAGGAGAACGAGGCTCTACCCACAGGACCTTCCTGTACCCTTCCCGAAGCGGTTCTCCATCTGGACACTGGAGACCACCCTCCTGTCTTTCGCCACCAATACCCCATCCCACACCATTTAATGCTCATAATTGATCTGCAAGTGGCGGAATGGCTGTGTACCAGCATCATTGTGCTCACCCCACCTGACAGTCCCTGGAACTCTCCTTTCACTGTCATACCCAAGAAGGATGCTGACAGCAACGTTACCCAGTGGCGTGTCTGCATTGACCCGCGCCTCCTGAACAAGCTCCTCTTGGACCTCACATACTCTGCTGGTGGGATATAGCGGATATCTGCGGATAACTTCTATAAAAGGTAGGTATCCACAAAATCTGCTCGGATATCTGCTCTGCTGGCAGGATAAAGCGGATATCTGTGGATAACTTCTATTAAAGGTAGGTATCCACAAAATCCGCTCGGATATCCGCTCTGCCGGCAGGATAAAGCGGATATCCGCGGATAACTTCTATTAAAGGTAGGTATCCACAAAATCCGCTCGGATATCCGATCGCTATGCATATCCACCCGGATATCCGCCCTCAGCGCCCTGATTAGGAAAGCCAATAGCAGAGCGGAGAGAAGAGAGGGGAGAGGACATGATCTCGGTGACGTGGGAGTTTCTTCCTATTGGTCAGTTTCATGAAACCCTCAAGCTGATTTTAGTTTTCTGTTTTAGTTTCTCAGATTTAGATTTTAAATTTTAATTTTTCCTTCTGTTTTAATTTAAAATCTTAAAAACAAGGCAGGAAAGTGGCACTAGAGGCCTTAGTCGAAAAAGCAGAGGAAGAAAGAGCAGTTGGGAGAGGAAAAAATGATGAGACCCAAAAGATTCTGTTGATGGTTCCCATGGTTGCTTGTAAGACTTGACAATTGGTACCGTAGGTCCCTGTGCGCTTTTTCTTTGTATTTCTGATATTCGCACTCACTTTATTCACAATTATTTCACCATCGCGTCACTTGCCTAACGACCATTTCTACTTGGTGCTTTTCGCTTTTTCTCTGCATGTCAGTAAGAAGAGGTTTGTGATCATAGCAAAGAAAACCTTTACAACTATTTGCTTATTCTCTTTTCATTCCCCTCTCTGTTCATCTTTCTGTCCCTTCCAAAGAAGGCCTTGAATCAGGTGGAACTGAGTTCAACCAACAAGAACGACGCTGCAGTCAGTACCGTTCCAAAGCAGGTGATGAACCTCAACAGAGCATAGCGCACAGGAAGTGGCTCTGCAGCAAACATGATCTAGGCAGCAATGAGCAGCAACGTATCAAACTCATCTCCCCCCTTCCCTTGTTATTTTTTTTTTACTGCAATAAAATTAAAATTTTTCAGACCAATAATAATTTTCTGATAATTATCAACAATAATCAATCAGAGCAGCATGACGTCAGTGGCTTCCCAAAAAGGAACTCATCATATTATTTTTCAAACCCGTATCATAAAGTTTTTCAAATAAAAACAGCGGATATCTGACTGAATATCCGCGGATATATGGTACGGATACATCTGCTGGATATCCAGAGCGGATATCCTGCCAGCAGAGTACCCAATCCCTACCATCCGCAGCATTATCTCCAAAGTGCAAGGCTTTTTCATCGCCTCTGCCCTTGACCTTATCTGGTCTTACACGCAATGCCCCATTGCTCCCGAAGACTGCGTCAAAACTACATTCACATGGAACGGTCGTCGTTACATGTTCGTCACCGCCATTTTTGGCATCAAGATCGTCGCACAACACTTCTAGCGCCTCATGGACGTTGTCACTGCCGCTATTGCCAAGTTCACTTCCCATTACATCAATGATCTAGCTGTCATTTCCCAAAGTGTGGAAGAACATATCGAGCACCTTATCCATGTTATCCTCACTCTCACCGCTGCGGGACTCCGTATCCATCAGGAGAAGTGTCAGTTCGGGTACAAACGCCTCTGCATCCTTGGTTTTATCATCGATTGCAGCAATATCCTTCCCGACCAACGCAAGCTCTCCACTTTTGCACTCCTAGAAGTACCATCCACTGGCAAGCAAATGCAATCCTTCCTTGGCTTTGCAAGCTACCTCCGCGACTTCATCCCCATGTTTGCCCAACTCGTTCGGCCCCATGACGCCCTCCAGTACATCAAGGATGTGTTGAGAATTACTCTCAACATATTAGTTCTGTTGCCCCTTTCCTTTCCTTTTCTTCCTGTCGACATCCTTGACGTGGACCAATCGCCTGTTGCCACATCGCTAGGCTTCTTCCTTTTATTCCGTTGCTTCCTTCTCTCTTTCTTTTAGTTAGTTAGTTTTGTTTTGTTCACACCACACTTTCCCTCTTGACACCCTTTGTTCCCTTGTTCCCTCTTTGAATAATACGTTTTGGCCCCGTCCGTTCGTGTTATTCGCCCTTTCTAACATTTTTTTTGACGGCCGGAACCATTATTCGTGCGATTTCCCCTCAGACATGATGGACGCCAAGAACAAGAAATCCGAGATGATTTCCCTGACCGCCTTCAAGGAGCGTTTGGAACACCTTCAAGCCGCCCTTGAGAACACCCATGTTCGCGCTGCGGAGGAGCTTGAAAAAGCCGCCATGGCATCGACCCTGGAAGAAGAAGAAGAGCACCAGAAGAAGGCAGTCTTCTTCGGTAACAAGATTGACTGGCTTTCAAAAGCTATTGATGACCTGGAGAACAGGAAGTTCCCTCTTTTTTCCCGCCCTCCCGCCCCTACTTCTTCTGTTGTTCCCCCCTCTGTGACATCTAATCCGCCGTTGCGACGGACTCTTTTCCAAAAAGATTGTGCAGAGGATGACCTGATCTTTTCAACACCCATGAAGCCCAAGTCCGCCTCTTTCTCGGCTTCCTCGTTAGCGTTGGCCTCTGCCTTTGCCCCGCGCCAACCGCCTCACAACACCGCTTCTTCATCTACTTCTTCGGCCCCTTCTGCGAAGAACCGATCTTTCCCCCGAGATCTTCCCAAGTTTGACCCGGATGATCCGAAGATTTCCAACCTGTTGACCTTTATTCATGCCCTCGAGTTCCATTTGCAGGACGACCAGCCGCCGGAATGTTGGTACAAAGCCCTTATCGCGAGCATTGTCAACCCTTCTGCCAAAGCCTGGGCTCTCTCCCACCTCGATCTCCCTGGAACTCCATGGACCTCAGTCAAAGCCATCTTCTTTAATCATTTTGTTCTGCAAAGCTCAAACTTTGTCGCCTATGAAAAGCTCCGTTACCTACGAGCTGGCCCTACGGAGTCTGTCCGTTCTATCAGCAAGAAAATCTTGGAGATGTGCGATCAAATTATTCCGCCACCGCCACCGGACTTTCTGGCCTCTACACTGTGTAATGCACTCAATAAGGACCTTCGACTACGTTTGGCATCTGCCTTTGCTACCAACCCGCCCAACGACTTCAATGAAGCTGTTGCTACTGCGATAGCTATGGAAGCTAATTTGCAGGCCATCCAACTTGCGCACTCGCCCCCTCCATTGCCTTCTACTACCTCACCTCCTCCTTCTAAACCAACTTCTTCCACGTCTACTGCTGAGCAACGCACATGCTATAAATGCAAGCAACAAGGTCACCTTGCATCCTCTTGCCCCAACAAGACCAACAAGAACTCATCTGGCCTATTCGCCCTTACTACTGGTTACAACGATGACGACCCTCCCAACGAGCATGATGATGATGACGATGATGACCCTCCTGCCACTGCTATCCGATCTGGCCCCCCTCCTGGTCCCTCTGCTACTCTTTCTTATTTGCAGTGTGATGACGTTGACAGCTATTACGAGTACTGCCGTGCTATCAATGAACTGGTAGAAGACTCGCTGGACCACGACCCCTATGCTTCACTCTAACAGAAGAGGGAGTGATGTTGAGAATTACTCTCAACATATTAGTTCTGTTGCCCCTTTCCTTTCCTTTTCTTCCTGTCGACATCCTTGACGTGGACCAATCGCCTGTTGCCACATCGCTAGGCTTCTTCCTTTTATTCCGTTGCTTCCTTCTCTCTTTCTTTTAGTTAGTTAGTTTTGTTTCGTTCACACCACACTTTCCCTCTTGACACCCTTTGTTCCCTTGTTCCCTCTTTGAATAATACGTTTTGGCCCCGTCCGTTCGTGTTATTCGCCCTTTCTAACAGATGTCCGTCCCCATTGGAACCAAGACTGCCAGGACGCCTTTGACGCCCTCAAGCGCATCTTATTCAACCCACCTGTGCTCTCTCTCTATGACCCATCCTTACCTCTTTTGGTTGGCACTGATGCCTCCCAATTCGGTGTTGGCGCCGTCCTTTACCAGATCGGACCCAACAACAAGCACCAGTACATCGCGTTCACAAGCAAGGCCCTCAACCCTGCCCAACGCAACTATCCTGCCACCAAACGTGAGATGCTCGCCATTCTCTTCACCATCCGCTCCTTCAGCGACTGGCTCTACGGCAACAAGTTCACGATCTATTCTGATCACAAGGCTTTGTCCTACCTCTTCACTTCCAACAGTAAGAACTACACCCTCAACTATTGGGCTCTCCTCATCTCAGAGTACAACTTCGAGATCATCCACCGCCCTGGTGTTCACATGATTCTCGAGGACTGTCTCTCTCGGCTATACCCGTGCTCCTTCTGGGACAACGGTGGTCTTACACCCCCCTCCATCCCTCTGGACGCCCCTCGCTTGGCTCTGCGCAAACCTCGCAACCTCAAGGCTCTCACTTTGGTTGACAACTCTCCGTCCACGGCTAAATCCGCTCTTAACAGGCACATCAAGGGCAGACTCAACAAGCAACTCCCTTCCACCTCTGAACGGAAACGCCTCTTGCAGCTATTCCACACAGAAGGACATCACGGAGCAGAAACCTTGTTCATCAAGATCTGGAATGAAGGCTATTATTGGCCTACTCTTCGTGCTGACTGTTCCCGCACTTGCCTACAGTGCAACGACTGCCTTAAGCACAACGTCACCAAACACGGCTTTCATCCCCTCAAAACCATCCATGCTACTTACTCCTTCGATCACGTCGCCATCGATCTGTTTGGCCCCCTTCCCACTTCTTCCAAAGGCTTCAACTACGTTCTGGTCACCACAGACATCGCTACCCAGTTCACTTCCCTCCACCCAGTCCACGCCAAGACTGCCAAAGATGTGGCCTGCACCTTCTATCAAGTCATCTCTGATTTCAGTCTCCCTAAGATCCTTCAGTCAGACAACAGCACTGAGTTCATCAATGCGGTCATCAAAGCTCTCAAGACACTCTCTGGCTTTGAGCATCGGTTCATCTCGGCCTATCATCCTCGAGCTAACAGAGCTGCAGAAAGCCATGTCAAGCTGGCCCGCAACACCCTTAACAAGCTCATTAACAGTGATTGGTCTCACTGGCACACCTTTCTTCCTGCCGCCCAATATGCAATCAACCAACGCATTACTTGTCGCCACAAGTCTTCCTCTTTCCAACTGTTCTTTGGTCGCCCAGCTACCACTCCACAAGACTATTCTTCTTCCTCTTCCCAGCTTCCTACTGAAACCCTCCTCTTGGAGAACACCAAGCAAATGCATGATATTGTCTACCCGGCATCAGCATCTTCTACTCGGAAGCACAGCTCCAACGTCAAGGCTCAACATGATTCTTCTAAGCCACTCCATGAATTTTCCACTGGCTCCAAAGTCATGCTATGCAAGCCTCCCAGGTCTCCCAAGTCTCTTCCTGAATACTCTGGCCCTTATACAGTCATCCGCTGCAATCATGGTGGTGCATACCTCCTCCAGGACAGCACTGGCGTTACCCTCCCGGACAAGTTCAGCCCCAACCAGCTGAAGCTCGTTGCCCCCCCAGAGGACTCTACTACCAATGACCTCCCACCCGATGAGTATGAAATAGACGAAATCCTTGATCACAAAGGCCCAGCCAATAAGCGTGAATACTTTGTTCACTGGAAAGGCTACCCACATTCTGATAACCAATGGATCCCTGCTAAAGATGTCCATGCTCCCAAACTCGTCAAACGTTATTGGGACCTCCTCAAACAATCCTCTTCACCTTCTACTTCTTCTTAAGAGGGGGAGTATGTTGGTAAAATCACCAACACTTATCTCAAGACTCCTCATGTTGGATCCGTCCCGGACCCTCAGCTCTCCTTTCTTTTGTATCCTCCATCCTTCCCTTCTCCCTTTTCCCTTTTCTCTTGGTGTACTTTGAAGCAACATCAGAGATTCACTCCTGTTGTCCTTCTTCTATTCTCTTGAATACACTTCTTGTCTCATCACCGATTCTTTTATTCTTGAGGTTGGATTCAACCAACACATTTGTACTCATAACTACAAACCAGAGTGTAATCAAAGATCAACACAGGCAAATATGAAAGAAGTACCTCAAGAGAAGGGGAAAAAGAGAAAACATTGATGAGAAAAGCCTTAAAAAAAGAAAATACAAACTATAATAACAAAGAAATGAGGACTTTCATTGCATTTTGATGTGTCCAAAAGACAAAGAGAATTGAAAGCAAAGTGAAAAATAATGAGGAAAATAGATAAAACATTATATTTTAAAATCCTAAATGGAACAATGCTGAAAAAATAAGTGTGATAGTGTTAATAGACATGTTATATAAGTCTACAAGAAAAGAGTCAGCTGCATCGAAGTCAAGCAGTAATTAACCATTGATAATGAAATACAATGATATGGAAAAACAAGAGAGAATCACTTAGAATTCTCAGTAGAAGAAAAAGATATAAAAGGTGAACATTAATGCTTCCTAGCAGAGTAAATTTAAAACCAAGTTACACCTCTATTGTCTCTTTCCTTTTGATTAACCTTGAGAGAAGTTTTCTTAGTATTAATAGACAGTTATATTGTCACAACCCGGCCTTGGGTTGTGCCAATCCCTCTCTCTCACACAATGCTCACAAAGGAGAGATAAGATTGGAGTGGTTCTTGGTTTGCTCTTATCAGAAAGACCTGCTTCATGTGTACAGTTTCTCTCTCTAATTCTGTTATTCTCTCCTTTTTCTCCTCTTTTCCCTTTTCCTGTGGTAATGCAATACTTAGAGATCCTGTTAATTGGCTGGTTGACGTCATCTTATTGATGACCAAGATTGCACCACATGACAATATCAAGTTCTATTTCAAGTAGTGTAACACATTCTGTGTCTTCTATGAAGGGTTTTCTTTGATAAGAAAGCATTTCATGGAGATGATTAGCCTAGTATATTGAAGGTTTATTGTGTTAGAACCTAAGCATAGAACCAAGACAGGAACAAAGAAAAAGATAGGAATTAATCATATTTAATGAGAAGGAGAAAACATGTGTGTTTGTAAATGTGTTATGTCTTTGTTTGTTTATTTATCTATTTGTTCTGGGTTATGTGGGAAAGGTATTTATAGTTGAGAAGGCAACCAAAGAAGGAAAGGGGCTCAGGGTTGGGAAGTGACTTTCTTTGTTCTTAAGTTTTAGACTTAGGAAAGTTCTAGAGAAGGCAGGACATTGTCTGGACTGTTTGTCCTTTTTATCAACAACAATAATAACAACCTGTTGAAGGATAAACCCTGTGGATCAGGAAAGGAACAGCATATAAGCAACTCTGGGTTTCTTTATAAGAAACAAAGGTATGAACCAAAGTATGTGCTTTGAATGTGTCCTAAGGAAAAAAGGAAAATAAAAGGGATGAGAGAATTTGACACAATGATAATTCTCTTTCTATTATTATCTGCTAAGCTAGTCTCTTTGCTACTCTTGTCTCTTTACAATATAACAATGTTGACAACAACTTTAAGTACTTTCCAACAATGAGCTAATAGAAAACCCTTTTTAAAACCTTGACTATTTCCATTAACTTATTAATAATGAATATAAAAGTAATTCTCAACACTATTTTTTTATTGTTAATAAGCATTTTGTGACTTGTCATATTAGTAATGAACTAATAGAAGGGATTAAAGTCTTAATTCTCAACAATATTAGCTCTGTTGATCAATTAGTCACCTGCTGTTACATTCCTAGGCTTTCTTCTTTTATTTTGTTACTTTCGTTTTTCTTGCTTTCTTTTCAACAGTTGGTTTTGTTTTACTTTTTCTTTCCTTCTTAATACTTTTGTTTTCTTGTTCCCTTTGAATATTACATTTTGGTCCTATCTATTCATGTTATTCATTCCTTTTAAACAATTTGATAAAATAATGAACAAACAAAAAAAAAACAAAAAATTCATTATTAAAAGAATTTATTAAATAAAAGTTTTTGATAATTTTTTAAAAAAAAAACATGCCTATATATTATTTAAAAAGAAAACAAGGTTATAAAAATACCAAACAAACCAAAGAAAAACGACAAGTTTCCTATAATAAATAAGTAATAAATAGAGGAAACACATCCAAAAATGAGGAAGAAATAAAGGGGGTACTAGTGTTGATAAAA
>JAVKOQ010000578.1:0-26295 GCA_031835245.1 Balamuthia mandrillaris
TCAAAAAGACGCCCACGCAAGAGGAGTTCATCCGCCACTCTATGACCAAGAATCCTTACTCCTCCGCCGAGGTCGGCCCCCTCATGCGCGACGTGAAGAACAGGATCTGCGAAGACCTGGAGCTTCACGGCTTGTTGGAGGATGACAACGGCATGGAGCTGTTGGTGGACAACAAGATCATCAAACTGGACCTCCCCGTGGTGCAGGTCTACGAGCAAGTGTGGCGCAAAGCTCCCGAGGAGTTGCAAAGAGATCCTGCTAAGGCGGCCACCTACAGGCAAGGCACAGCCATGGAGGTTGTCTATCGCTTGCAAGGCTTGGATGGAGAGGCCACTGAGGAAATTGTGGAACAGCTCCAGAGCGCCAATGAGGAGGAGGTGGATCCGGAAGAGGAATTCAAGATTACTGCCGTGATGCACAAGGTTCATTTCTTTCTTTCTTGTCGGGCGTTACAACATTCTTATATTTTTTTTCTATAGTGCGGTGGATTGGAAGCTATGTTAACGCAACTGCAACGCATCGTGGACTTCTCCGCCCAACGAGAGTTGGTCTATCTTGTCTGCAAGCTGCTGATGTACTGCTGTAAGCTGCGCGTCAACCGACAGCACTTGCTCAAGATCAAAGGCACAAACCTGTTGCTAGAAACCTTGCAACAAGTCTTCCCCTCAGAGCAAGAGAAGCAAGCCGAGATAGCCCATATGTTACTTCAAATCATCGAAGGTCTCGTCTTGGAATCCAATCGCATCATCTACGAAGAGCAGCAGCAAGTAGATGCAAGCGCTGCGCAACAAGAAGAGGAGGAGGAGGAGGAAGAAGATGAGGAAGACGGAATGACCGCGATGCAACTTCAACAACGGTTGGAGGAAAACACAGCCTACATGCAGATGTTCTTAGACAAGTTGTTCTCTAGTCCTATGGTCCGTTCGAACCCGCATCTGCGTGAGGCGATGACTCGTATCATGCCTTCTCTCATTCGTGGCGAGGAAAGGTACTTCTTTCTTCTCCTTTCATGTCTCTTCTTCCGTTCTTTATCTTTATCCTCGCTTTTGTTTGTTTTATTAGCATCATGGAACTACTCTACGAACAATTTGAGGATAGTTTGGACCTAACCACGCATGACCAAGAAGAGCTGGGCGCCAATGGCCTCCCTTCCATGAAGATCCGCTGCTTTGTGCAAATCGTGCAAAGCACAGCTGTGGACGAGGCAGGCCACAAGTTCCGCTCCTTCCTCATGCATCGCAAAGGCCTCACCGCAGCTCTCATTCGATACGTCAAGGAGAAGTTCCCCATGGACAAAGCCAAAGACTCGGAGGAGTGGACAAAATCCCTTTCTCTGCCGGCGTTGCCTCACGCTCTTAACCTCTTGAACGGCCTCGTCAAAGGACACGATGAAACGCAGCGAAAGCTGCTGGAGGAGGGAGTGGTTGCACTATTGCATCAGCTGGAAGGCATCTCCTCCACCGCTAACAACATTGGCACTCTCGCTGAGAACCTCCTCAACGAGATGTTGGTCGAAACGAAACCTTCTGTTGCTCTTCGCAAGAGTCAACAACTCTCATCTTCGAGTGATGGAACAACAGTATCAGTGCGACAAGCCATCGAGGACATGAGAGAAGCCACTCGCCAGGAGAAACGCAGACAAGCGCAACGACACCGAGAGGAAGTGCTGCGCAAGATGAAGCTGGGCCTCCAATCCAACACCGGCGCCATCATCTCCGAAGCCGTCCCCGAATCCATCCAAGAGCTGCAGGAGGAGACCGGCTTCACCTGCATGGTCTGCCGCGAGGGTTACACCTACAAGCCTGAGGAAGCTTTGGGCTTCTACACCTTCTCCATGTTCGTGCGGGACCTCTCCGCCGTGCAAGAGTTTGTCCTCGTGAACAGCGATAGCCAGGCCATCGTCCCAGAGGAAGAGGAAGAGGAGGAAGAGGCCAGAGAGCGAAGAGACGCCCGCTCCAACAAGGAGAGCGGCTATACAACCGTCACACACTTTAACCTCATCCATTTGAGCTGCCATCGCAACGCCGCGCGAGCTGGAAAATCTCTCCTCAAACAGGAAGAGTGGGACGGAGCCACGCTGCGCAACCAAAACACGAAGACCAACAGCTTATTCCCCATTTTGGGACCGGCCGTTCCGGTGGGAACCTACAAGAGCGCTGTCAATCGCTATTGGAAGCAGCTGCACTCCTTCATTGGAGGGTATGGCTCCTCCAACAACTCGCTGCGCTTCCGCCTGCTCTGCCATGACCTCAAGTTCTTGTTGCATCGCTTCGGTCTCGAAGCCTCCTTTAGCACACACTCCAAGGGAGGAGGACGCGACAGCAACATCAAGTTTTTGCCCTTCATGCTCCAAATGGGCTTGTTCCTGTTGGACTATTCTCCTTCTTCTTCATCATCAGATTTGCGGAAGTCGTTTGATGCTTCCTTTGCTTCGTTCTTGCAACAGGAAGATTTGAGCGCCAAGAAATGGGGAGAGATCGCACGAACGCAACAGGGAGAGACGGACGACGTCTATTACTTTTTGGTGTTGTCTCTCTTCCTGTTGCCATTGGAGGAATGGGAGCGACACAAGACCTACATGTTGAAACGAGTCCTCGTTCAAGCTTTTGCTTGGCGCCATCTTGATGAAGAGGAGGTCGACAAGGAGAAAAAGGAGGATAAGGGAGAGAAAAAGGAGGGAGAGGGAGAAAAAGGAGACGAGGAGAAAGAAAAGGAAAAGGAGAAAGAAGAAACATCTGCATCCGCATCAACTGAACGTATGGACGTAGAAACAGCAGCAACGACAGCAGAGTCTTCTTCCTCAACTTCAACTTCTTCAAGTGATCACACGTTTAGACGTGCCAGAAAAGCTCTCATCTTCTTCTCTTTCGTTCATAGCCTTCAGCAACTCAAGAAAAAAGCTGCTTCTGCTTCCTCTTCCTCTTCTTCTTCCGAATCATCTTCTTCTTCCAACAGCCCGGCCTCGAGTGCCTCTCCGGAATGGGCCAAGCAAATGGCAAACTACATCCGCAACAACGACCAGGAGGTGGTGAAGGAGTGCAACCGCATGTTGGAGGACTATGAGGAGATGATGCTGCACTACGCCGACTTTCAGGAGTACTTTGATGAGCTGGGCGTTTTGGACAAGATCTTTGGCGCGCCGGGCGTTACCAGCTGCGAGCAGTTTGTGTCGGAGCTGTTGAAGGGAGTGGGACGACGGTTGGACGAGGAGGACGAACAGGAGGAAGAGGACCTGTGAAACAAAAAAAAAACGAACAAAAAAAAACACGAAAAACAGAGGAAAGAGGAATTGGGAGGTTTCTCTTTGTTTGTTTTATCTAGTTTTTTTTTTGGTAGAATAAAAAAATATATATTTTGTTACTTTTTCTTTTCTTTTTTTTTATCATTTTCTATTTTATTTTTTTTTTGGGGTTCTATATTAATTAATATAGAAAGAAAAAAATACAAGGAAAAAATAGCGAGCTTTGTAAGAGAAAAGAAGAGAGAGAACAACACACACCAACCAAACTGCCCACACAGATGAACGCTGCCATCAAAAGCGCAACGCAATGCACAAACGGTCATGCGCTGTCTGGAGGAGGGGGCAGCAGTTGGACGTGCGCGCGGTGTTCACGGGCCGGCGAAGGGGAGAGCAACCATCACTGCGGCGCCTGTAGCTTTCACCTCTGCGAAGGCTGCGTCAAACAGCTCAAGTTTGCCGGTTCCGCTTTGAACAAAGGAGGCATGCTCAAATAGAGAGGAACTCTCTCTCCCCTTTTTTTTTGCCAGGCCCATCTTCTTCATGATCAGCAAACGAAAAAAAAGTGTTTGATCAAATAACTTAATCCTCAGTGTAAACTATAAGAAACGTCTTTACTATCTCACTTTTTGAGAGAGAAAGGATAATAATAATGTTTTGTAACTTCAACAAGTTTTTATTGTTTGGTGCCGGGAGCAAAAGACAGAACGTAACACGACGCAAATGTTTCTTTGTGAGTCATTGTTGTTGTTTTAGTCAGAGGCGTCCTCTTCTTCTTCGTCTTCGTCAAAGCGTAATGAAAGGTTCTGTCTTCCTCTTCTTGATGCTGATGCCGAGGAGGATGACGATGCTAATTCGAACAATCAGCAACAGTGTTAGGGGAAGAGAGAAGAGAAGCACAGAGGAGAGAAAAGGGAGGGCAGAAAGGAAGAATAGAAGAAGACAGAAGAGCGGAGCGTACAGGAAGCAGCTTTGGAAGTAGCGGCTTGAAGCTTTTGGCGGAGAGGAGCATCCATTTCTTTCTCCATTTCGTACTCGTACTCTGCCTCTTCTTCTCCCACTTTTATTTATGTTAGGAAGTTTTTGAATTTTTGTTTAGAAGGAAAGAAAGACGTACGATCTTCGATGTCGCTGTAGTCTTCAACGAACTCATCATCCACAAACTCAGCTTCGTTTTCGCTGTCGAAATCGTCTTCCTCCTCTTCCTCTTCTTCATTTTCTACCTCTTCCTCATCTTCTTCTTGCAGTTCCTCCAAAGTATCCAGATCAGCCAAAAACTGTTCTGGATCAGCATTTGCGATTGTATCCTATTTTGTTGTGCTTTAACTAAGGATGTTGATGATAAAAAGGAAAACGAAGAAAGTTAAATACCTTTTGCAAACGGGCCAACAATTCTTTTTCAATGGCATTATCCAGTCGAGCGGCTATCTCTGCTTTCTTCTCTCGCACGGCCTGCACCCGCTCCTCTTTGGAACGAATGCTCACCAACTTCGCTCTGATTTGAGTGTTGTTAATAAACTACTTGCTGAAGAGAAAAAAGAAGGCAGAGAGATAAACAAAGAGAGAAGAACAGAAGACAGAAGAAAACAAAAATCAACAACAACAACGACAACAACACAACATAAGACAACAACAACATAAGACAACAACATAAGACAACAACAACAACAAGCGACGAACGAGGTCTGAGCAAAGTAGAGAAAGAAATATTGAAAAAAGACGGAGACGCAACTGAGGTTTCTTCCGGAGTCGCCTCATGCGAATGAGGTATTGGGTAACTTTAGTGAGCCTCTGCTTGCACTTGTGCACGTTGAACTTGGGCCAGTACATGAGGTGCTGGTCGATCTGTTCGAGGGCCTTTGTGTAGTTCTTGCTCAGCTTGACCCGCTCCCACATCTTGGCGGGGGTGTGCGCTCTTTCGATGGTTTTCATGTAGAGATAACAAACACCTTTTTTTTGTTGGTTGTTTTGATGATTGAGTAAAAAGAAAGAGCTAGAGGAAAGAAAGGGAGAGAACAATAGAAAAAAGAGGATAGCAGGAAAAAGAGAAAAGGGAGTGAAGATGAGAGATCATTTTTCTTGTCTTGCAAACAACACACCTTCTTTTTCGATGACGGTGGCGTAGCGGCTGTTGGCGAGAGGGCAGGAGCCACGGTCGCATATTCCGGTCACGTTGTACTCATTTCTGCAAAAGTTTTGGACTTTGGTTCTGCATAAATAAATCGAATTAAAAATAAAACAAAATGAGCGATTTTTTTTTTTTGTGTGTGTACGAAGAAAAAGAAGAGCACGTACTTGACTTTGTAAGAACAAAAGTGGTGGTTCAAAACCTCCCAAATCACTGTGTCGTTCTGCATCTGAGGCCGGTGTTGTGGTGTTCCCGCGAGGCTTTCTCTCCTTCTGTTTTTTTTTTCTTGGCGACTATTCTTCTTTCTTTCTTCTTTCTGGGAGTATATTTTGTCGACAACCATGTCTGATTTTCAGTTGGTTCGATCGATCTAAATTCGGTCGATCAAAAGTTCACAATTTGTGCAGTCTTCGTGGTCATTTGCTTGGGGGTCCATTGTTACTTTTCCGAAATAAAAAAAATAAAAAGAAAAAAGAAAAAAACAAGAAAAAAAAAAGAAAAAAATCAATCAAAGGCCAATCAAACAAAGAGGAGGAGGAGGAGGAAGAGGAGGAGGTTCAACAATCACTTGGCCTGAACTACAAGCCCAAGCAAAGACACACGCGCACGCGAAACACAGCAATAACAGCAACAACAAAAGATGGTGTATATCTCTTCATGGGACTCTTTTTATGAGGCTGCTGAGGCGCTCTACACGAAAGAACCAGCACGGGTATGGGCTCTCCTTCTGCTCCTTCTTCTTTTTTTTGTCTTTTCATTTCGTTCTATTTGCTCACGTTTTTTTTTGTTATTTATTGGTGGCAGACGCGCTACGTGATCAAGTACAGACACAACGAAGGCAAGCTGGTTTTAAAAGTCACTGATGACAACACGGTACATGCCTCTTCCTAAGCTTTCGTTTGTGCTTGTTGTTGCTTGTTGTTGCTTGTTGTTGCTTGTTGTTGCTTGTTGTTGCTTGTTGTTGCTTGTTGTTGCTTGTTGTTGCTTGTTGTTGCTTGTTGCTTGTTGTTGCTTGTTGCTTGTTCGTTTCTTTGTCGTTTCGGCCTTTTGTTCTTTCTTTCTCATTATTCGTTCTCCCATTTTTTTTAAAAAATACAGTGTCTCAAGTACAAAGCAACATACGTGCAAGGCATTAAGAAGATGGAAAAGCTTAACAAATTGTTTCTTCGAGCCATGACTGAAAAAAGCAAATAGTTTTTTACCCCTCTTCCATTTATTTCTCCAACTCGCTCCACTCTCTCTCTCTCTCTCTCTCTCTCTCTCTCTCTCTCTCTCTCTCTCTTCTCTCTTCTCTCTCTTCTCTCGTTCTCTCTCTTCTCTCGTTCTCTCTCTCTCTCTCTCTCTCTCTCTCTCTTCACTCTCAAGTCAAGAGTTACAAAACAAATGATTTGTTCAACTACAAAAAAAAAGTTGGATGATAAGGAAAACAACAAGAAAAAAAAACGAATTTACAATCTCATCTTCATCGCTATAATACGTTTACACTTCTAAATACTACAGTTGTGACCGAAGTTCTTGCAACAGCATCGGAGAAAATCCAAACGGACCAGCTTGCTGTTGGTGTTGATTTGATGACGGGGAGGAAGAAACCACAGGAGATGAAAACGCGGTTGGCAAAGAAGAGGTACTCGCTCCTTTCGCACTATCTCTCTTGTTCTGCTTCTTCTCTTTCTTTTTCTCCTTTTTGCTTGATTCTCTTTTACTTTGCCTCTTCTCTTTCTTTTTCCGCTTTGATGTTGATGCAGAAGAAGATGAAACATCTTCCAAATGTTGACGAACATCCTCCCCAAAACCGGGTTGCACCGTTCTTCTTCGACTGATTCTAGAGCCTGGTTGTTCCATCAAAGGAGACATAGAAGAAGACACGGAAGAAGACGACTTGTTGGCGATGACACGAGATATCTCTGACATCCAGTCTTGCTTCGTTACAACATCGGGTGCTATCATGCGTAACACAAGAACTTCAACTCCGTTTTTATCCACCAACTCAAATGCGGTTGAACAAGTGGCATCCGAAGAAGCAGGAGAAGAAGAAAAAGATGCCAGATCTTCAAGCGAAGCAGAAAGGGACAAGGAAGAAGAAGAGGGAAGTTCACAATCGCGAATAATGAAGAGGGCATCGAGAATGAGGAAGCGTTTCATCTTGAGCCTGCTTTTGCCGCGACGAGCCGACGCAATGAGGATAGAGTCGGAGAAGAGAAAGACTGAAGCGGATGATAGCACTTTGTCTTTCTCTCTATTGCTCTCTTCTTTCTCTTCTACGTTTGTTGTTCCTTCTTTGAGCGGTGGAAGTATCACTTTGAACTTTCCTTCCTTGATGAACGATCGCGAGGATGTTACTATTGTGAACGATCCCTTTGTTTAACATGACGGTAAGAAGAAGAAGAACAAGAACAAGAACAAGAATAACAAGCAGGACGCAAACCTCCAAGCGAGCTTGAATGTCGAGCATCTTTTTGAGTCCCTCCGAATGTGCCTTCATGGAGTTGACGTGATCGGCCACGCGGGTGACCATCTCCAGAACCTTTTCCAGCTTCGGATAGTCGGCGCTGTCCTTTGGGGTGCACTTCACCAACTCTTTGAACAGCAGCGGGTACTTACAAACGCGTTGGACGGGTCTGATGAGGAGGGAGGAGAGCTCCAGTTGGTGGCTCTCAGGGCGAGCCTTGACGGCATCGCAGAAGAGGCGAAACTCTTTGCGTTCTTTGAGCAAACGAGCCAGCTCTTGTTCTTGCTTTTCGTAGTTGTTGACGTATTGAGAATACATCTTTAAATAGGGTGTCTGTTGGTTCGGTTGTTTATTGTTAGGTCGTGAAAGAACAAAACTGAGAGAGAGGAGAGTAAGAAACTGAGAGACCATACCACTTGGGAAAAAATGCCACCTATGGACTCGGTGGAAGTTCCAGCATACCATTTTTCGATAGTGTCGAGCAGGGACTCGTTCACCCCGCGAAAGATGTTGATGCTGCCAAAGACGGTGGCCAACTCCGATGGACTCAAAAGTCCCAGCTTCTCTAACGGTCGTTGATACTCCTTTTTGTTTTAATTTTGTCAGAAGAGACCGGTAAATGAGAGGAGAGATGAGAAAGAGTGAAAGTACCTCTACTATGAACTTTAACGATGTAACATACTCTCTTTCAGTGGTAAGAATCTCTTTCAGCACGTTCTTCATCTGCCTGTTAGGGTCATCTTTAGCATTTGGTTCTTCTCCAATGCTTTCTCTTCCTCTTCCATCGCATCTTTCGTGGTTGTTATTTGTAGCACCAGAAGAAGTCCATGAACGCTGTTCAGGAACGCTGTGCCAACTTCCGTCTTCGCCCCAATAGCCCTCCCAAAAGTTGTTGTTCTCGTCCCAATAACCTTCGTGAAAGTGCCCGTCTTCTCCCCAATAGCCCAAATAATAATTCAAGTCGTCTTCTTCCTCACCGCCCCAAAAGGCATAACTGCCGTCCTCTCTTTCGTATTCGTCTTCTCCCCAACAATCTTCTCCTGTTTCTTCCCAGGATTCTTCTCCTTCTCCTATCTCTCCTGCTTGTGCCTCCTCTACAACACTACCATTCGAGTATTCGCCCTGCTCTGCGAGTTGCTGCAACTCATGCTCGTTATGCTGTTCCTCTAAGTATTCGGTCTCGTTCTGATGCAAACCAACTTGATCGCCTGCAACAATAGGATCTTCTGGTTGTTGTTTGTGACGAGGTGGAGGCGGAGGTGGAGCTGGTTTTGGGCCGCCCACCCTTCCATGCTGTTGCTGACTCTGCTGTACTTGCAATGAATGCTGGGGTTGAGGTTGTGGCTGTTGGGGAGGATGAAGAACAACATGGCCACTGTGTTGTTCTTGAGCGGGTTTAGGCTTCATTGCGATAAAAGAACGGCTCTCAACGACTATTGTTGGTGCTGTGCCTTCATCTCGATTTGATAATGTTGTAGCCGAAGATGGAGCAGCCGAAGGAGAACATTGGGCAGCAGCCTCGCATGGTGAAGAAGATCCAAACGAACGACTTCTTCGCAAAGGATGACTCGTAGGTGTGGCCGTGTTTGCCGCTGCCATCCGAGCGGCAGGAAATATTCCTTGTTGTTGCTGTTGCGGCTGTTGTGGCTGTTTTGGCAATTGTTGTGGTTGTTGAACGCTTCGTGGTTGAGCTTTTGAATTGGGAAATGGAAGCGGTTTGTGGAGAGGAATAGAGATGTCTGGAGAAGGGACAGAAGTGGAAGCTGAAGCGTAAGCCGAAGGAGACGACAGCTCATTTGGCGAGAGAGGAGGTGGCGCGCTGGGAGGAACAAAGATATTAGTGGAGGTGGCAACAGAAGGTTTTTTGGTGTTGACATTGTTACTCCTGCCAAAGGTGCCTCTTCCTCTTCCTCTTAAGCTTGCCTTGCCTCTTATGGAACCTTTTCCTTTGACTCTTACCTGACTGCCTCCGTTTGTTACTATTGTTTGTTGTTGGTTTGCTGAGGACGGAGTTGAAGGCGGTTGAGATGAAGCCGACGGAACGGAAGAAGGGGAAGGAGTGGAAGGAACAGGAGGTCTGTTAGGCCGGTTAGGCAAAGGTCGAGGTGTTTGTTGTTGCTGTTGATGCAATGGTATCACAGGATTAGTTTGAGCATGCGGTCTGTAGTTGGCTCCTTTTAACAGGGCATCGGCGGAGCGAAAAAAAGCCCCATTGTGCTCATTTTGCAAAGACTGTCTTCTCGCTAAGCATGGTTCCTGCGTTGGTTGTTGAGATGGTTGTGGCTGTGGCTGTGATGGTTGTGGAGTGAGTTTGGTTTGGGGTGGCGAAAGAGGAGAGGCAGGAGATGGAATGGGACCAGGATCAAAAGAAGAAGCAGAAGGAGGAGGTGGAGGTCTTCGCGGGGGAATAAACGGTGTGGAAGAAGGAGAAGCAGAAGGTGAAGCCCCAGTTGGTGGGGTAGGCAGTTGTCTCCCTGGTGGATGTTGTGGCAGGAGGGTTCGACTTCGTCTCTGTTCTTGTTGTTGGGCTTGTGGCTGACATAAGGCCGTATTGTTGTGGCCTGCTCGCGGAGAGGGAGAGGAGGCAGCAGTGGTTGTGCTCGGAAGGGGGTTGGCCCACGTCCCAGCGCGAGGTCTTTCCTCCGCCGTGGCCCCCCCAGCCATCACACCGTTATGGCGAACAGCATCGGGCGCGCGTGGTGGATAGTTCTGCGGAGTTAGCTGTCGCAGTTGCCGTTGTTGTGGTTGCAGCGATGGAGAGGGCTGTGGCGATGGTCGTTGCGGTTGCGGTTGCTGTTGCTGTGGGGAGGGCAGCGGTGGCCGTTGCTGCATTCTTGGAAGGGATTACCCGACCGACACTTTTGACAGGGTACTGCGGAAAACGACAAACCAAAAAGTTAAAAAAAAATATGGGAAAAAATGAGAAAAAACGAACACAAACACAACACCAGAAAAGAAACGAAAAGGAGAGACCAACAACAACAACAATGAATAAAAAAAACAAATAGATAAATAAAAAGGGGAGTTTGTTTTTTGTGAGTGTCTGTGCACTTTCTTCAATAAATAAAAGCGGAATGTCGGGTAAATACCGGGCAGAGAGAAGCACCAAGGACCGGCAAACTCCTGGATTGGCCTTAGAATCGTTTTGTTGACACCCGGCAAGAGAGGCGAAGTTTCAGCTGGACGTTCGTCTGCTTTGCTGCTGTCCCCCCCTTTCTTTTTCGTTTTTTGGGGGCCCTTTTTTCATAACAAAAAAAAAAAAGTGATTTACACAAAAGGACACCATTCCCTTTTATGGTCGGCTTCGTCGAAAACTCGACAAAAAGAGACAGAAATAGCGTTTCTCTCTCTCTCTCTCTCTCTCTCTCTCTCTCTCGCGTAACTCATCTCTGCTCTCATCTTCTCTTCTCTTGTCACTCATCTCTATGCCCTCATCTTCTCCTCTCTTCGCTCTTCTCGTTCTCTATGCAAACAAATTGACAAAGGGTGTTGTTAGGTGCTTGCTCATAAAACATCATTATTTGAGGACACGTTGCAAAAGATCCGATGTGGAGGCAACGCCCTTTTTTGTTGGGTCAATGGATGGCCGGGCCAGCGCTATGCTTGTAAACGAGAGAGAAGGTCCACTTCCAACACTTGTTGCTGTTGCACTTGCTGCTGCTGTTGGGAATACTGTTGCAGAAGAAGGAGCAGTAGCTAATGAAGATGAAGGTGAAGGCAAAGGTGCTGATAAAGGAGGAGAAGAAAGCAAATAAGGAGAGAGCAGAGAAGGAGTTTCGTATGGAAGCTCTGCTTGCTGTACGATTGAGCGAGGTTTGATTTCTTTCTCTTCACTCCGGTATTCTTCCTTCTCTTCTTCCTCTTCTATTGCCTCTTCTTGTTCTTCGCTCTCCTCTTCATCATCATCATAAAATAGAGCAGAAGACGCAGTTGCAGAAGATGCGCTCGCAGCCGAAGAGGATGCTAATGATGGCAGTTCTTCAAAAGAGACAGGTTGCGCTTGTTCTTCTGTTCCTTCGTGGTCTACTCGTTCTTGTTTGGCTTCTGCGCTTTTGAGCCGTTCTTCCTCCGCTCTCTTCTTCAGTTCGGCAAGAATGCGCAACGCCTCCTCTCTCGGGAAGTCGTGAGAGAACTTGCAGGTCACTCCAATGGCACATTTGCCTTTGTAAAAATATTTGCATGGCTCTTGCTTCAAATCTGTCATCCATTAAAAAGATTGCGTGATCAGGACAAAACCACACACCAAGAAAGAAGACACGAAGGAAACAATTTAAGAGGAAAAACTGACCATGAGAAAATAAACATTCTTCTCCTTTGAGGCAAGCATTCATTCTGTAAAAGCGACAAATTTCCGTCTTTTTGGCAGGTGTTCCTATATGCGCAAATGTACATTCCTCTCCCTTTTATTTATTGCCAAAGTTAGAATCATGATAGAAAGAGAAAGAGAAAGAGAAAGAGAGAGAGAGAGAGAGAGAGAGAGAGAAGAGAAAGAGTGGGTCACAAACCTTATGACAAGCACCGTTCAAGTAAAACTTGCAGACAACAACTGGTCTTTCGACGTGAGGCTTTTTCTGGACGGGTTGATGCTTCTTACCTCCAGAGCTCTTTCTTTCTCGTTTTCGTTTCTTCTCTTGTGGCTCTCTCTCTTTCTCGTCTAAGATCACGTCCGATACTGCCGTTGCACCATCCTATAAATCCACACGCAAACAGCCAGCGGAAGGATTATAACAAAGTTAAGATATAAGAACAATGAGAAAAAAAAGACGAGCATGGAAGAACGAATACAAACCATAGCAAGTAAGCTGATGTCAGGTACATCAGAGGATAACAAAGAGACACCTTTTTCTCTCGAGCGAAGTATAGAAGCGAGAGGAGAAACTGTGACTCTGGTTGCAACAAAAGGTAAGGAAGAAGCAGATTGTAGAGTGGCGGCATGCCGTGCTGTAATTGCTTTGGCTCTTTTTTGCTGCTGTTCTCGTTGTTTTCTAATTTTCTCTTCCTTCTTTTTTTGTCTTCTTTTTCTATTACGACGAGCATTCTTCGCACGTGCTTTCTGTTGTTACACGTGTTTACAATTGTTAAAGGAGAGAGCGAAAACAGGTGGGGTGGCAGACGTACCGCTGATTTTTCTCTAGGTGTTTGTGGAGAAAGAGGTACTTTCAGAAGAGCAGCAGTGGTGTCCACAGCGGAAGCAACAGGAGTTGGTGAAAGAGCATCAACAGACGGAAGGGAAGGAGGGAGAGAAGAAGGAAGAGGGGGCGACTTGAGCAGTGCAGGTGGTCTATATACTTGTACCAGCTTCGGAGGAGCAGTCGTAGCAGTAGATGGTTGTTGAGGTTTTGATTGAGGCACTTCAGCGATAAGCTTTGGAGAAGGCGAAAGTTGCTTTTCGCTTGGCACTAGTTCTTCTTCCATTTCTTCGCTGTCGTCGCTCCCAAAGGTGTCTTCATCCTCTTCAACTATTTGCACTTCTGTTGCTTCTTCCTCTTCTTCCTCATCTATATTTGCTTTCACTTCTTCTGCAATGCGCTCGTTATCCATGCTTTCTCGATCGATCTCTTCTTTTCTTGCTTGTTCCTGTTGCAATGTCTTTTCGATTTGGGTTGGTTGAAGACCAATAGGCACAACAGCTGTAGGAACCATAGGTGGAGGAGAAAAGAAAGACTCTTTTTCCTTTTGCGTTGTCTCTCCTTTTTGAACTTCTTCATTTTGGGTTGTTATCTCTGTATGTTCCACGGAAGTGATAAGCGGTGGTGGTGAAAAGAAGTCTTCTTCCCCTTCTTCTTGGGCTTCGTTGTCTTTCTTTTCTTCTTTCTCTTTCGGTGACGGGGCTCGTACAGTTAAAAGAGGTGGCGGCGAAAAGAAGTCTGCTTCTTCATGTTCTTCTACGTCTAGCTTTTTTTCTTGTTCTTTTGGGTGAAGTGAGGCTTGGAGAGGTGATATAATCGGTGGTGGTGTGAAAAAATTTTCTGCTTCTTCCTCGTTTTCTTCTCTGTCTGCAGAATGTGGAGTTATAAGGGGTGGAGGTGAAGAGAAGTCTTCCCCTTCCTCTCCTTTTTCTTCGGTGTATGCTTTTCTGTTTCCCGAGGTAATAAGAGGTGGCGGCGAACAGAAGTCTTCTCCTTCTTCTTGTTCTCTTGGTTTTGATGAAGAAAGTAATGGCAACGACGTTGAAAGAGGCCCCTTTGGTGCAACAGAGCGACCTACTATCGGAGGCGGAGGTACAAAGAGATCGTCGACTTCTGCTGCTGTTTCTTCGTAATGTAAACGCAGTTCTACTGATTTTCGTGGCTGCTCTTCCAGCTTCTTATTCTTCCTCTCTTCGGTTACTTCCTTTTCTTTTCCTTTTCCTTTATCGTTCGTGTTGTTTGTTGCGATAAGAGGTGGAGGCAAACTAAAATCTTCCTTCGTTGCCATTGTTTTGGCTTCAGTTTTTGATTTCTTCTTCTTGTGCGCCTCGATCACTTTGGAAGAAGAAGAAGGGGGATAAGTGAGCGAGGCACTGTCCTTGCTAATCATTATCAAAGGTGGGGGTTCGTGGAACGAAGACAAAGAGTGGCTTGTTTGTCTCGCTTCTGCGTCATGTTGTCGTGTTCGTGGTTCCTTGGATGATGGTGTTGTCGCATCTTTCTTTGTCTTCTGTTGTTGGGAAATGAAATCATCTAGTTTCGCCCTAGCTTTAGCTTTTGCAGCAGAGAATACAGATCGTGGAGATGAGGAAGGAGTCGAGGATATGGTTTTTGGTGAAGAAAGTGGTCGTTGTCTTTGAATCGAGGAAGCAGATGGCGGTAAAGGCAAGATTTTTGGCGGAGAAGTTAACCTCTTTTGCGTTCGTATGGAAGTAGGAGAAGAGGAAAGACGGTGTGACGGTGTCATAGGTGATAAAGAAGAGTTTGTTACAGACAGCAGGGGTGGAGAAGGTGAAATAGAGGACGTGTGTTCTACTATTGTCTCATGGTCTGTGAGTGACGGTTGTTGGTGCTCTCGTGCAGAATAAACAATTTGTTTCATAGTTACTAACCACAAAGCGTTGTCTAGCGTATCCAAAGGAAAAAGCATTATTGCCACCACGCCCTCCTTTTACAGGTGGAAGAGGAATATTGATATTACAAACGTAAAAACGGAACAAAATAAGAGTGTGGTACCTTGAGCGGAAGAGGCAGTTCTCGTAGTGCTGAATAATATTTCAGTAATCCAGTTTGTTCACACTGTATTCCAATGGTTTCGCCGTCCATCTTGAATACCAAAAACAAAAGTTAGTTGAGAACTTGGAGAGTGTGGCGAAGAAGGCAGCAACCTTATAGTCATTCATAAGGAATTTAAGGGTATGCACAAACTGTAAGTCATTGAAGAACCGATAATCTCCCATTAGCTGTTCCAATAACCGTAAGATTAAAGATGGATAGTATGTGCACAGTTCCAAGAGGTTGGATTCATCGCTAACGATGTTTGCAATGGTAGGTTTCTCCGACGACTAAGAAATAAACAAAAGTAGATGAGCGAAAAATGCAGACGGAGAGAGAACGGCTTAAGAGAGATGAGAAGCGGACTTACCCCTGTTTGTTTTTCGTCCTCTACTTCCATGAAGCTGTCGTCTGATTCTGACCGCTCAGAAGCAACAAATGAATAATCCATTGAAATGTCGCTTACATCAGAGTCATGTGATAAACGGGCATTCTGCTGGTAAAGGGAAGATCCATACAAAGAATCCTTGGTGATCAATTTGCACCAACCACGGAGATGCCGTTTCAATGCATCATATGATGCTTGCAACATGTCTTTCTCGTCTTTATCTATGACATCGAGCTTTGATTTGTACAGTGTTTTTACACGCTCGTACTGATTGTTTTTTTTTTGTGTCATTAATAAGGGCATGCAGAGAGAGAAAGAGAATAACGAACATAGAAAGCGAAGGAGGTGTACCCATACTTTAGATTCGTTTTCAGGTAAGACGCTACAGAGGGCATAGCACGCTGCCTCTGAGATAATGGTTTGGCGGTGGGCACTCAACTTCAACAACAATTTCTAAAAGTAATTTTTTTTTGTTGTGGGATGAGATGAACATCAAAAAGTATTTTTAAAAAAAAACACGAGAGGGAGAGTACCGTTATAGATTTGATACATGGGTGAGGGTGCTCGAGATATCCAGCCATTTTCCCAAGAGCAAGCAATACGCTAGCTTTCATCCCTGTTGTATGTTGTGGATTTACTAACACCTCACTAAACACAGGCTTAATAAGTGGCCACCACTTCACTGTGTTGTATTTGTTTAATAGACGCTTCAGATACAGAAAGAAGAAATAGAAGAAAAGATGAGGTACCTGGATTGCTCCGCAGCAAGAAGGAAAGTGCTTGTACAGCTGCACTTCGTGAACACCTGAGGCAGGAATTAACATTGCCGACCACCACAAATATTCAAAATTTTGAGAAGAGGATACAAACCCGTTAGTTTGTTCAGAAGTTGTTTGAACATCTTGTCGTATAATCTTTTGGGCTATTTCAAAGCACTGTTGTTCCAAAGCTGGGTCATTAAGCACACCTGAAAATTACGTAAATTGATCAATATAATCATAGAGGAGAGAAAGAGAAAAGCCAAATACAAGAACAAGCTGGCTCAAAGATACCATCAACAGGGCAACAAGCACGACCCAAAGCCTTGATTCCAGCCCGTCTCTGTTTAGCGTCTGTTTCATCTTTGCAATACTAGTGTGTGCCCGTTAATACAAAAACACTTAAGAAATTTTGCAGAAGACAGCAAGCAAACAACGAACCTCAATCCAATGCGAGCTCATGTGCGCTCTCAGCTTTGTGCTCCGCTGAGCTAAGCGACTAAGACTGACGAGTATTGCCCGTTTGGCGCTCTTTTTCTGCCCTTTCTGCTGTACAATGACCAGAAATATTAAATTGTGAAAGCATTCAGAAGATAAGAAAAGAAGTGACAAAAAAAACAAGGCAAAGAAAGCAATAGAGCGGAGGAGGAGAGGAAAAAGCTTACTTGGTAATGATGCAATAGAAATTGTGTCAGCATGTCGGTGCACGTGGAGTATCTCCTTCCAATGCGACTTAGCGCACAAAAAGCCGCTTTGCAGAGGGATCGTTTCCCTTGATCCTCTTTGTTATCGCGGTTCATTGCTTTCTCATAAGATTGGTTCGCTACCTGGTATTTTAAAAAAATGCAACGAGGGAAATGAGCTACATAGAAAGCACCAAAGAAAAAGGGGAGACACAAGTTTCTTTCAAGGGGGAGAAGAACAAAAAGAAGAAGGAGAAGGAGAAGAAGAAGAAGAAGAAGAAGAACAAGAACAAAAAGAAGAAGAAGGAGAAGGAGAAGAAGAAGAAGAAGAAGAAGAAGAAGAAGAAGAAGAAGAAGAACAAGAACAAGAACAAGAACAAGAAGAAGAAGAACAAGAAGAAGAACAAGAAGAAGAACAAGAAGAAGAACAAGAAGAAGAACAAGAAGAAGAAGAAGAAGAAGAAGAAGAACAAGAAGAAGAAGAACAAGAAGAACAAGAAGAAGAACAACAACAACAACAACAACAACAAACACAAGAAGAAGGAAGAAGGAAGTTACTCTTGTTAGAAATCCGATAGCAGACATGAGAAGGGAGTCCTCTTGATAGTGAAGCTGGCCTAGACTTTGCACAGCGTAAAGCCTCGCTCCATAGCTATTGTTGATAGTGGAGACGTTAAAAAGAAAAAAAAAAGAAGAAAACAGCAAGAGACAAGAAGCCAAGAAGAAGAAGGACAGAGAATAACATACGAGTAATGGCAGTTGTCTCGAATCACTTGTAGCACTTTCAGAACAACAGCAGGAAGAAGGTTGGGTCTCTCCCTGGCAAAGTGAACCAGCCCTTTCACCGCCTGCCGGATGAGCTTCCCACTATTACGGAAAGCGCAAAGAGGGAGAGAAAGAGAGTCAACCAATCGTAAAAATGAATCAAAGGAAGAGAGAGAACAACGAGTAGAGAGAGAAAAAAAAACCTGTGCGAAAGGGGGTTATCGATCACATGGACACAGTAACGATAGGTTTCATGAAACTCCCTGTTCTTTGAACTCCCCACCGACGATGAAGAACGCAAATCGGTTCTGCGGGGAGTGGCTCGCGGTTTTGTTGTAGCAGCGGCAGCAGTGGCGGAGGCTACTCTTTTTCGTGGCTGTGCGTTCAGCTGTCGAGCCAAGTTCGAGGAAGAGCTTGCACCAACAGCGGTCTTGGAGGAGAAAGGGGAGACGATGCTTTCGGGAGGGCGAAACAGCGGCGGGGGCTCCATCCAAGCGCTTCTCTCTCTCTCTGCTTCTCTGCTTCTCTTCTTTCTACCCTTTTTTTTTTATTTTATTTTGTTGGGTGGGAAATTTCGATCCGGATCGGATTCCAGGATGAGCAGAAAAACATGTCATGTGGAGCAGCTGTTGTCCTGACCAAGGACGTCGGTACGAATGGATCAATTGGCCATTGACCTCTTCGCTTCTGGCCTCTCCGGGGTCCTTTCCTCCTGCTGGGTCTTCCGGAGGGTGTCACTCTGGCGTTCCATTGCCAGCACAGCTGCTCCGCAGAGCAATTCTCGCAGGCCTCCAAAGCTTCGCTCTTTTGCGCAAAGGAGTGGACGCGTTTGGTGTATGCTGCCGCCACCAGCCTCGGGCTGAAGATGCTTCGTCTGCTCTTTGCCACTGTCGCCATGGTATGAACCCACTCTCTGAGAGAAAGCCTTCTTGGTGTGCAAAGCCTTTCCTGAGAGCATCGAGTTTGAGGAGTTTGCGGTTGGCACCTGTGATTTCTCGCGGTTTTGTCTTACTCCTGCGGCGCTGCAGTATATTGCACACCATACTGCGGGCTAACAATCTTTCCCCCCGCAAAAAAAATTGGTTTTTTTTTTTTCGTTTGCTGTTACCGAGCGGAACGAGCTTGGTTGGTGGTAACACCGATGCAAGTTCTTAAGCCAACCTCGTCCTCCCCGTCCCACTCAACCAGCATCCATGACCTCTCTGCGGAGGTTCAGGTCCGCGTGGTGGGGCTTCTGTCTTTCCAGGACAAGCTCAGCTTGCGGCAAGCCAACCACCACTGGTTGGGCTTGGTGCATTCCTCCAGTGCTGCCTTGCGAAGAGAACTCCATGTGACTGCTTTGAAAGGACTTGTCCGAACGCTCCACCAGGACTCTCTGTTTTGCTGTGGCGGCACCGTTGCGCTCCCTCATCCTCTCCGCTTGGGCTTCCAGAAGAGCGTACCAAACGGAGCGGAAAGAAAGAACGTTACCGGCCTTTTGTCCTTTCCTCTGTGCCAAAATGAGGAGAGGGGAGAGAAAGAAGAGAAGAGGCGAGTGGAAGAGGTGGAGGGAGAAGAGTTGGCAGGGCTGATGGAGTGTTGTTCGGCAGCCACTTTCGGGAAAGGCAGCAAAGAGGTCCTGGACCCGAGTTACCGCCATGCCTTGCAGGTCTCTCCTCAGCATTTCTTCACCAACTTTCACCTTTGTGCTCAGGACATCCTCGACAAGGTTTGCTCCTCATTCTTCTTGCTGTGTGCAATCTCATGTCTAACTTCAGTGAACCGCAAGGTCAAAGGCATTCTGTGCCCAAAGAGCAAGAAGATCCGAGCAGAGCTGTACAAGTTGAACATTTACCCCACGGGGGGTCACTTCAAAGCTCATGTGGACACGCCTCGTGGGGATGGCATGTTTGGCTCTTTGGTGGTCTGCCTTCCCACAGCCTTCCAAGGAGGAGAGCTTGTTGTTCGACATGCTCAATCGGAAGCGCTCTTCCACTTGTCCATGACGAGCAACGATGAGAAGCACCGGGGTACGGAGGGAGAAGAGCAGAAAGGAGGAGGAGGAGGAGGAAAGGACCTTGGAGGGCCAAGGTGTCAGGTGAAGTGGGCAGCGTTTTATTCCGATTGTGAGCACGAGATCCTTCCTGTCACAGAAGGTCATCGCATCACCCTCACTTACAACCTCTACAGCGAACACACCAGCCCTCAGCCAGAGGATGAAGAGGAATCGGAGGAAGACAACGTAGTGGAGGAAGACAAAGCGGACGAGGAATCGGAGGAAGAGGAATCGGACGAGGATTCTACGGAGAAATGGAACCCGTTGACGGAAAGAAGATACAGAGAAGCAAGAAAGAAGCGAGCGACCGAGAAGGAGAGAGCATACCGAGAGTGGTTGAACCAACGAACAGGTGAACCAACTAAAACCAGGGGAGGAAGCCCAATTGTCAAACGGCGAGTGTCACACACAGACCTCATCAGACGCAAGCTGGAAGCCATCCTCCAGGACCCAGGGTGCTTCCCCGAGGGTGTCACTCTGGCGTTCCATTGCCAGCACAGCTACTCCGCAGAGCAATTCTCTCAGGCCTCCAATCTTTGCTCCTTGCTCAAAGGAGTGGACGCGTTGGTGTATGATGTCGCCACCAGCCTCGGGCTCAAGACTTCCCTCCGATGCTTCTTCTGCTTACCACTGTCACCATGGTATGAACCCACTCTCTGCGAGAAAGCCTTCTTGGTGTGCAAAACCTTTCCTGAGAGCATCGAGTTTGAGGAGTTTGCGGTTGGCACCTGTGATTACTCGCGGTACAGCTCTCTGGATTTCCTTCGCTCCCGCTTTCGACCTCGCCTGCTGGTGGATGCCGTCCCACCGGCTGACCCTCTGTTGGAGCAGAGCAAAAGGGAAGAACGTTATGTCAAAGGGTCGGCTGAAAAGTACAACCGGTGGTACACAGAGGAGGGTGCTCGCGAAAGGTTTCTCCACCTTCTCCAAGAGGAAGCCAAACAAAAGGAGAAACTGAGTGTGCTGCCCAAAAAAGTCGTTCAGTGGTGCACAGACAAGCCAAACCAGGCCAAAGATCTGGTGGTGGCCGTGACGGCAGCCTATGGCAACGAACCTTCCACCAAGTGCTTTTACGCATCGGCCATGCTCTTCGTGGAAGTTCCTCCCTGCTCCTCATCATCACCCAACGCGCGAAACAATCTCCCTCCTCACCTGCAATGAATAAAGAGAGAGGCAATAGGTGTGCAGGATGTGCGATATAGAATACTTTTGAGAGGAATTTGTTTTTTTTTTGTCCTGTACACAACAACAAAAAAAAGAATATAGGAAACCATGCGCTTACACATCTCCATCCTCCAGGTACCTGTACTCAAACGTAAACTCTGTTTTCTTCCGTTGGCACCACCCTGTTTCGTAGTCGAAATATACATAAGTGCCTTGCTCGTAGTCGTTGGTGATTTCCTTTGGCTCTTCGTGCCTCTGGAACCACGTCAGATACTTCTTGTGATACCGCCAACTCTGTTTTTTCAACTCTCGTGCCGCTAGGTACCTTTTGTTGTTCAATTTCAATAAGCTGTTTATAACGAGAGAGAGAGAGAGAGAGAGAGAGAGAGAGAGAGAGAGAGGGTGGCGCACTGTTGATAGGTTCCTTGCTGGTAATAAAAGATGAAGAAGAGAGTGTCAGTATCAAACTTGTCAAAGATGGCTGGGTTATCCAATGCTGGCAATGGGGCCGTCGGGTAATACGGCGGGGTAGGCACTGGATTCTGCGGAACGTATTGCCGCGGCCTAAAGAAGTGACCACAGTTAGGAGAGAGAGAGAGAGAGAGAGAGAGAGAGAGAGTGAGAGAGAGAGAGAGAGTGAGAGAGTGAGAGAGAGTGAGAGAGAAAGAGAGAGAAAGAGAGAGAAAGAGAAGGAGAAGGAAAAAACCGTTCGGCATCAGGGGATTGTGGCATGTGCTGTACACTAGTGTCTAGTAACTTGAGATTAAATGCATATTGTTGCTGCAACTGCTGGCGTAGCTGTTGCTGATGAGCTTGAAGCTGCTGTACATATTGACGCTGCAAAGCGATTGGCATGTTCTGAAGGTTGGCCGCGTTTAAGCTACCCATCTGTTGGAGCCGCTGCATCTGCTGTTGTTGAGTGAGCTGAGCCTGTTGCTGCTGTGGAACACCCTGTTGCTGCTGCTGCAGTTGCTGCGGTTGCAACGGAGAAGGGGTTTGATGCTGAGCGGCAACATTGCCGACCATCTCCAGCGTTGCTGACGCTAATTCGGCCAACGAACCTGGAGTTTGGGGCGTCTCGCTTTCAAACGTTTCGTTGTTTTTGCTGTCTTCTTGAATTTCCGACGTTTGTTGCGACTGCAAGAGTAGAAAATTTAAAAAATGGTTGAGGTACCGTAAGACAAACACGTTGTTATAGGAAACGTACGGGTTGGGTAAAGGGTTGGCGGTAGCCTTGTTGTTGTTGTTGTTGTTGTTGTTGTTGTTGTTGTTGTTGTTGAGAAGACTCTTTAACCGGTAATGCTTTGTGCGAGGCGCTGCCTGGGAACAACCCATTTACTGCAATACTATCATCAGAGACTGGAGGAGAGAGAGAGAGAGAGAGAGAGAGAGAGAGAGAGAGCGAGCGAAGTGAAAGAGAAAGAGAAGAAAAGAGCAGTACAATACCATCTTCTTGAATTGAGGGGCGCCTATTCTCCGTACCAACAGATGGTAGCTGCTGGTGAGCAGATGCAGCAAGCTGAGCTTTGGCCTGTTGTGACAGTGATGCTGGCTGCTTTGGTGCTGGCTGTTGAGACGGAGCAGCGGAAGCTGAAGCATGAGGTGAAGGTGCTGCAACGGTAGTGGTAGGAGTAGGAGTAGGAGGATTGGCTGTAGCTCGTGTTTTTGCGGTGGCTGCAGCTGTTGCAGTTGGTTTGGCTTGTGGCTGGGACGATGCCACGGAGGCAGGGGCGCTAACATTAGCATGAACGGGTTGTGTCGCCTTGGTTTGAACAGCTGGGGTGGAGGAGGGTTGAGACTGAGTCTGCAGGGGATACCTTTGTTGTGGTTGCTGTTGCGGTGGCTGTTGGGCGGCCTTTTGTTGAGCTGAGAAATGGGGCTGAGGCTGAGGTTGATGCAAGTGAGGGTGGGTGGCTTGGGCAGGAGGTCCTGCCGCCGGTTGTGCTCCTTTCGGGATTGGTCGTTGTTGCTTCTGAGCAACTGCAGCTGCACCAGCTGGTTCCGCTTTTCGGGCTTCGATAGGTTCTAAATAGAAAAGAAAAGAACAGTTAGAGACTCGAAAAAAGAAGAAGGGAAAGCTGGCACTAACGATTTTTGACGTTGCTCGCGCTCTTCCGTAGCGGCACAGCAGCTGCTGCTGTCACGGCAAGTTTGGCAGCAGGAGGAGAGGCAGACGCTGGGCGCTGCATCTTGTTGGGGAGGTCCAGAGGACTCTCAATGTTAGGTGTGGCCGGGCTTTTTGCCCCTGACTCATCTTTAAAATCATCCCGGTCAGTGTCGACATCGCTGCTGGTACCAGTGTCTTCCTCATCCGTGTGTTGCAGGTCTGAATTCATATAGCTCTCAGGGGGGCCTAATAGCTCCTCGTAGATTTCTTCGTCTTCGTAGAAGTCGGTTTCTTGGTTGCTATCGATATAGTATTCTACTCCGTCTTTGATGGCTTCGATCTTTTTAATCAGGGAATCAAATAACATAATTTGTTAGAAAGGGAGGGTGCAAAAAGGGTAGCCAAACAAAAAACATACCTGTTCCTTCGTAATAGCTCCATTCTCCAACTTTCGCAGCAACCGCTCCAAGCTGATCTCATGGAACCGATGCCGCTTCACCGAGGTTTCGAGATGCTGTATCCGGTCGTTGTTGGCATCACCCCCACGCCGACCCTTCTTTGCCAACAAACTCTCAGCCTGGCTCTCAAAACTGTCTATCTGCGTCCTTAGGGACGCCAAAGAATCGCCGATCCATTTCTTGATCTCCTCATCGGGGTCCTCTTCCTTGGCGTTCTGCATGGCTTGCTGCAAACCTTCCCTAGAATAGGCTTTTGTTTTCATTTCTCTCTCACAAACCTTGAACTTCTCCATGTTCTGATACGAACAAAAAGAATTTTGAGCAAATAGAAAGCACGGTAAAACGAGAAAACGAGTGAAGTAATGAAAAGGAGAGAGAGAGAGAGAGAGAGAGAAAAACGAGTGACACTCAAAAAAAAAGGCGAAACAACGGCAATCAAACAGCAAAGCGGTGAAGAATAACAGTGAAAAGAGCGTAAAGCAAGTGAAGCTGAACAAGGAAAGTAAAGAGGACAAAAACCAACCGCTTCAATGAGTTTCCGGGCGTCGATCAACTGTCTTTTATCCTTTACAACGTTAGACTGTATCCATGTTTTGATCTGGTCGCGATACCGCTGAAGCTTCTTGATGGTCTTTTTGAGGTCCGTCTCATACTTCTCTTTCTGGCTGCTCTTGCCAGATTGCTCGAGCTTTTGCAGGATGCCCTCAAAGTCTTTGGCACCCTCTTGGACCTTCTTCAATATCCGGTCGATCTCACCTGTTGAGCATTTGCTGTGAGCTGAAATGCTCCACAAAAAAACGTTCCTCTCGATCAAAGGCAGAAATAAAAGAAGAAAGGTGCCCCAAAAAAAAAAACACACACACAACGCGATGTAACCACTGACAAAAAAACCAGAGCATAGTGACAAACCCACCTAAAAGCTTTCGATTCGCCATGATTCCCCCTTCGCAGGACAAGGAAGCTTCCTTCGTCGTCGCTCAGAAAATCAATCTTGCTTTTTTTTTTTCTTTCTTTTTTTTTGATTTTTTGGTTTTCGAAAGAAAATAAAATTTAACCGCAACAACCCTCGAGCATAGTTTAATGCATCACTCCTCGTGCAGCATTTATCCAAATTTTGCTCTGCCCAAAATTTTCTTGGAACATTTTGAATTAACTTCTGGACAAATAAGGTATTCATAACGCTAATTAAGCACGTCGACCAATGGTGAACTGGGCGTGGAATTTTCGCAAGTTACGACACGGAAAGTTTAGCGAAAACTTGTCGATGTACGTCCTTTTTGAGCATCTGGTCCGCGTCACTTCTGCAAGTTGCTTTTCGTGGGCAAATAAATAACGAAAACTGCACATTTTTTCTTTTTCTCTTTTTTTCTCTCTTCGTAACACATCACATTACACACAGAAAACTCCCTCCCACGCGCTTCTGCAGCCAGCTCTCACTACTTTTTTGAATTTTTAAACGACAGCAACAATGTCTGACAAACAAAGCGCTGGTGCTACTCAAGAACAACAGCAGAAGGAGGGAGTGGCCCAAACGCAGGCCACGTTGCCGAAAGAGGCTGCCCCTCACACAACCAACTCGGCCCAGACCAGAGAGGACATCACAAAGGACAAGGCCAGCACAGCCAAAACGGTAACGATGGGACAAGAGGGCGAGCAAACCAAGCCCCATGCGGAGAAAGATACCACCGCCACTACAACTGAGGAGATGCCCGCCGCCAAGCTCACCGGTGAGAAGCGGAAGCTGGAAGAAGTCAAACTAGCAGAGGAGGGGAACAAGGAGGAACCCGAACAACAGAGCCACAAGGAGGACACCGCCGCCGACGGCCTTGAGCAAGGAGCGACTGGTGTCACCGAAGGAACCACCGGTAGTGCTCAGGAGGCGGCCATCAAGTCCACCTCCGAGTCTCCACAGAAGAAGCTCAAGCCCGAGGAGCAGAAAAAGAAGCCAGAGGAACAGACCGAGACGCCGGAAGCCCCAGCCGTTGAGAGCAGAGGGTGAGCCTGACGGGTGGCAAACCACCTCAAAAAAAAAATGTAGTGAAGGAACCCGTTGTGCCGCATACTGTGGACCATCTTCCTCCCTTCGTTTTTGTTGACTGGCCATTCCCTCTCTTCGCTTTCTATTCTCATGTTGTTGTTGTTGTTGTTGTGGATACTTTTTTTTTTCTGTTTACAAGAGATTGCTACTTTGTTGTATTTTTTTTTTTTGCCCGTTCGCGAAGCTTTTCGAGTTTGTCCCTTTGTGGAGGAGCCTCTTGTAAGGCTAAAACAAAAAACGTGAGAGACGAAGCACACAGCACATAGGGAAGGGGGTGGTGGTGGGGGGGGGGGAAGTAGCAAGTTTTTCCAATGCCCACCATTTTTTTTTTTCCCCGATAGGTGGAGTAGCCGAAAGGGCTGAGGAGGAGGGGCACATGGTAGTGTTGGCCGCCTGTCTCATCCACGATGAAGACCACGTCCACGTAGGGAGAGAAGTACTTGGTCACTCCCTTGCTCTGGAAGTAGGCCTGTGTGTTGAAGCTCATCTTGTAGGTGCCTGCTCGCACGGGTGGGAAGTGATCTTTTGGCACCCTACCGTCCGTGTTGGTGGTGGCCACTAAGATTTCTTTCCATTGGAACTGTCCTTTCTCTGTGTTTGCGCGACAGATGATGGCATGAACGATTATTGTGTGAATATTTTTTTATAAAAGAGAGCCATGCTGTAACTTACCATCAGTACCTTCCTCGTAGGAAAGAGTGACAGGCAAACCGGCCGCCGGAACGCCCAGCGTCGTGTCAAGCACATGAGAAGATAACGTGTTAAGAAATGATACCTGGGCCTCCATCTCTCTCTCTCTCCTTTTTTTTATTTTTTACTCGTCAAACACAATTTCTTCGCAATTTGACCACCACCACTTTTTTTTGTTTTTATTTTTTTTCAATTCTTTTCTTTTTTATT
>JAVKOQ010000579.1:0-26280 GCA_031835245.1 Balamuthia mandrillaris
TGGAAACTGTAACTGTTTTTTGTTGCCTCTTATGATTCTATTGCCTTGCTCCAACCCCGTTAACTATGCCTTGATGTTCATGCAGGTGGAACTAGGCCAGTATAGCCCACATTTTTGCGAGCAGTCTGTCTCAGGAGAGATATTACCAGAGATTCAGCGAGATGACCTCAAAGAACTGGGAATGAAGAAACTAGGCCACCGTCTACGGTTTTTAAGAGCATTGGAAAAACTGTTGGCACAGCACGAAACTCTATCAGATCTGACGGAAGAAACAGATCTGTCTAGCATAGACTCGTCTCTCTCCAGTTTGTTAATTAACCTCCTTCTCTCTCTCTTGCTTTTTTCTTTCTTGTTCTTCTAATTCCATGTTGTTACCGAATATAATCAGTTGGATGCCTGCAACCAGAACTTTTGATAGACTGTAAACTTCCAGAAAGACACTCGCGTCTCATCCGAGTGCCACGGAATGCGTCGCTGCAAGAGCTCATTCATAGAGTGGAGCTCAAGTTGGGAGATCTCTTCTATCCCGTCAATCTCAAGTATAAGGACTCGGATGGTGAGCTCGTTTGGTTGCTTTCAGAAGCAGATTATTTTGAAGCCCTTACTTTGTTTTCAGAACCTGGTTTACTTCGTCTTTACGCGTTTCCCTCTCCAACACAACAACAGAATAATTCTTCAACAAGATCTTCTCAAAGCAACGACAAAACAAGCGGAACGAAAGAGAGAACGAGGAGAAACCACGCACCATGCATGACCCAAAGACATCGGCCAAAACTCTCCTATTCTTCTGCCTCGAAACAGCAACACGAAAGAATAGCGGCAGATGGCGATGATGACGAGATGAGCTCCAGAGAACGCATGGCATCGAACGACGAAGAAACCGGAGGAATACGAGCAACTTTCATTGCTACGAAAGTGGTAATGGATAAGAAAACGAAGACTGAAGGAGGCAGCAGCAAAAGGAGAAGAAAAAGGCAAAGAGGAAGACAAAGATCAAGGTGAAGAAAAAGCTAAGACAGCGTTCTCGAAGCTTGAGTCCAAGCAACTGTACGCTACAACTAGAAACAGAAGAACCCAAAACATCAACAGAGATGAACAGCTACGACGGTTTCAAGCTTCACGAGATAGGAGCAGCAGTGATGGTGGCACCCCTTTTGAAAGGAGCAGGTGCACTTTTGTTCCCATAACAATGCATTAAAGAAGCTTTCTTCCATGACATTTCTTCTTTTACAACAAGCTGCACCTCTGCGCTATGAAGATCACCTCACGCTGGAAGGAGAGGAACCCCAACCGGAATCAGGTGAATCCCCTTCACGAGCCAGCATTCCACGCAATTCACCGCTGGCTGAAGCCAACAGCATATTAGTGACATCGCTGTCATGCCTAGGCTATCCCATGAACAAGCCAGTCGTTGTTTTCAGCTTGCTTTGGCTCCTGAAGAGTCGAACATCAATGCAGAAGTGAGCAAGGACATGAGAGAGACCACAAAGCCAGGATGACGTGTAGATTAAATTAATTACCGGAAGTGATCGTAACGAGAGAAGAGAGGAGCAGACAGCAGAAGAAATGCGGCTTGGTAGAACGGCGACATGGAGCTGCATGACGGTGTTCCTGGCGTTGTGGACCCTGTTGGTGCTGTGGATATCCGGCGCAGATAAAAACTCCAGCGCCGCCTATCAAGCAACCATCGTGGAGCAGGCATTCCCTGCAACGAAAGAAGAAGAGGAAAACAAAGGGTCTCTCATCAGCTTCGAAGGCAACCGGCACGGCAAAGGCTTTCTCTACTTCATCGTCGGCCCAGTGGAGAAGCTCTACCAAGACGCCTGTTTCTCCGTTCGCACCTTCAGCAAACACACGCGTCACCGGAACTTCACCCTGGTGACGGACGAGTTTGGCGTGTCCCTCTTCCGGTCTCGAAAATGGTGCGAAGGCGCGTTTAACCAGGTCATCAACATCCATGAGACCGTCTTTAGGGATGCTAAACGGCGCATCAAGCCCCTCAAAGTGAGGAGCTACCAGCTGTCGCCCTATCGGGATACGGTCTTCTTGGATGCCGACACGATGGCTTGCAGGAACGTGGATGACTTGTTTGCCGTTTTGGAGTATGTCGACTTGGCTGCTGCTTATGCCACGGGTACGTTTCTCTTGCTTTATGTCTTCGTTTGCCAGACTGGTTTTGTTTGTCCTTTGTGTTTGCTTATTTTCTGTTTCTGCATTCTTGTTTTTTCTGGTTGGTTTTGTGCTTCTTCCTCTTACAGGTCGGCATCATGGTGGCGGTGGCCCAGCCAAAGAAGCCTTTCCTGAAATCAACACTGGTTTCCTTCTCTCTCTCCCCCTCACTCTTCATGTTCTTTATGTAACACCTTCTCCCCACGAAAAGGAGTGGTGGCTTATCGAGACACAGAAGCAACGCGGCGATTGCTGCAAACGTGGGACCATCGCATCTCCAGAAGCGCAGGCAAGGCCACGCTGGACCAACCTTCCTTCCGCGTGGCATTGCTGGAAGACAGGAACGTCCGTTTTCACGTTCTCCCTCCAGAGTTCATGTGTCGCTCCACTCCAAATGGATGCGGAACCACCGTCATGATGCAAGGCCTCGACCCTATCTATAACTTCGAGGCCGTTCCCTGTAGAATCATACATTCGAAGCGGATACAAAGAGAGGACGAACCCTTCCCTCCCGACCTCCACGGGTAACATTCCTTTCAACCAAAAAGATTAAAAGAAAACAAAGAAATGTTATATAAATTTTTAGGTTAGGGTTTGAGTATGTCGACAGTGTCGCTTCGCTAAAGAACAAAAGAAGACACGACAGAAAGAAAAGATGCGGTCATGGCAGAGTCACCTGCAGTTCACACCTGTGCAATGGGCGTTGTTGATGGTGTGTTTTGTTGGGTGGACGACGGTTGTGCTCAGGCTGGCAAAACCCACCTCGTATTTCTCCTACGACGGGACGGAAATAGTAACGGGGTGCACACATGAGAATCCAGCAACAAGCAACACCGACAGCCAGGCTCGGAAAACAGAAACAAGCAACGAGGAGGCTATCCAGAAAGAGCTTAAGCGGAAGGGGGATGAGGAGACGGCGGTCGGCGATCAAGGGGAAGACGAAGGAGACGACGATGAAGAGGCCACAGGTGATGTGGAACCAGAAACGGAGGAGCTCGTGTTCGATGACGACGGGAAAGATCTGATAAGTTTCGATGGCAAAAGGCACGGGAGAGGATTTCTTTACTTTGTTGTCGGCAAGGTAGCCAAGCTCTACCAAGACTCGTGTTTCTCTGCCCGTTCAATGAGGCAGTACACCAGCTTTGCCAACACCACTATGATCACCGATGAGTATGGAGTATCCCTCTTTCGTTCCGGCTGGTGCAAAGGAGCCTTCGATAAGATCATCAACATTCATGAGACGGTGTTCAGGGACAAGGCCCGCCGCATTAAACCGCTGAAAGTGAGGAGCTATCAGCTGTCACCCTACCGAGACACTGTATTCTTGGATGCCGATACGATGGCTTGTATGAATGTCGATGACCTCTTTGCCATTTTGGAGTATGTCGACTTGGCTGCTGCCTATGCCACTGGTACTTATCGCTATCATTTCGACTCCGTTCTTTCTGTTGCCTTATGACTATAATCTTGTCAAAAGGACGGCATCATGGAGGTGGAGGCCCTGCACGTTCCATCTTTCCAGAACTCAACACTGGTGCTCACTCCTCTTGCTATCCGTCGTTCGTGTTCTGTCTCTCTCCTGCGCTTACTAATCTTAGAGTGAGCAGGAGTGGTGGCTTACCGTGACACAGAAGGGACTCGCGAGCTGCTACGGGGATGGGACAAGAAGATTTCAACAGGAGCCTCTTCACTGGATCAACCGAGCTTCCGTGTTTCATTGCTGGAAGACAGAAACATTCGTTTTCACGTTCTCCCACCAGAGTTCATGTGTCGCTCCACCGCCAGTGGATGTGAAACCAAAGTCATGATGCAAGGACAAACGCCGCCGTTCAAGTTCGAGTCGGTCCCTTGTAGGATCGTACATTCGAAGCGAATCCAACGAGCGGACGAACCGTTTCCACAAAAGTTGTCAGACTGACATAGCCAAACTGGTTGTCAATAAAAAGAAGAAGGCAAGAAGAATGAAGAATGAAGAAAGAAGCAAGAAGTAGCATAGTCGAATCCAATTCGTTTGTTGCCTTTACCAATCTAACTCTTTCGGAGGTGCAGCGGAACAAGCAGCTCCAGTTTCAGCGGTGAGCGGTTTGGTCCACTCGTAGATACCTCCCCGTTTAACAAACATGGGCTCATCAAAACCGGCTTGTTTCAGGGCAGCTTCCACTCCAACTTCGAAGATGGACTGAGATGGCACTTTAGCTCCATCACTGCAATTCAAAAATCTCATCTGCTCGTCCAACAAGAGATAGGAGTTTTGCATCTTCTCGTTGCTCTCATCCACTAGACTGGGTTGATGGGAGTGTCTCTCCAAAAACGCTTTGAACTGCTCGTCGCTGACACAGAGGGAGCGCGCGTCTCGCAGCTCGTTCTCTCCTCCGCTGTTCTCTCCTTTCAGAATCAACACCTGAAAGACCTTCCATCGATAGGGCTTCAGGCGAGAGACGTGCTCGTTCATGTCCTCCTGCCAGTTATGAGCGTTGACGACGGTGTTGAGCTTGAACAGGACGTTATAGGTTCGGCACCATTCCGCCACTTGAAAGACCTTGTTGGTGTGCTTGCCGGTGCCTCTGCCAATCCTCCTGTTTGTTTCCTCATCGAAGCTATCGCAGGAGACACCTAATATGTCCAGATAGGGAGCGTATCGCTGCATCCATTTCTCGGTTACTTTGGAGCCGTTGCAAATGATGGTCACGCTCTCTAGTTTCAGTTCCTCTTTGCAGTACTTGCATAGCTCGCCCAGCAGCTTTGGTTGCAGGAATGGTTCGCCACCAGAGAAGTTAATCTTTATCATCCCACGTTCATGCAACATTTTGAGGCCCTGTTTAAAAGTGTTAAAGAGGAAAGAAGAAGCAGAAGAAGAAAAAGAAGAAGAAAGAAGGAGAAAGGAGAACAAAATAAGAAAAATAAGGGAAGAAACGAAGAAGTACAAAAGAGTAACCTGTTTCGCTTTCTCCAGCGGAAGTACATCGCTAGTTTTGGCAGTGTGGAAGCAGAAACCGCAAGAGTAATTACATACTCGCGATGGGAAGTAGTTGACGCTCAACGGCACAAAGTCAAGTTCCTCTTTCGCATTCTTCTCCTTCTTCTTGTCCAATTGTTGGTATTCCAGCGTCTCGCTGTCTTTCTCGGTTTGTTCAGAAGGAGTGACCGCCAAAGCAGACGAAGAAGAGAGTGTTGCCGTCTTTTCTTCCCTTAGTTCATGACAAGCGCACTCTTTCAACCTCCGACAGCTTCTCATGATCTCATCATCTACTGACTATATTAAACAGGTTAATGTTCAAGTACTATAACAACAAAGGAAAGAGTGGCGGAGAGAAAGAAAAAGAGGATATAAGAGAGAATAGAGAAGGCAGAGCAGAAGGAACCTTTTTCGACTGGCTGCGTTTTTGCTGCCACCACCGATGCAGAAAGGAGGCAGTACAAACCGTTCCCAAGGCCATCCACTTGTTGCCACGAAAGGCCATGCTCACGTCCATCACATTCATGGCGCAGCCGATGGAGGCATCCTTGGCCGTTCCCAGGTTGGTAACGCCATGCCACACAAACGCAGGAATGTAAAGTAGGTCACCAGGTTCCAACACCACTCTCCATCCTTGCGCCATTCCAAACGCTTTGAAGGATGGCTTCTTGTTGTTTCGGCTCTCTTCCTTACGCTGCTTCTGCCCTTCGAGGAGAGTGTGAGGGTCGTGAATGATGGACATGTAGGCGATGTTGTTCCGTCCGCGAGGCAACGGGTAGAGGTAAGGAGCCTGGTCCGAAGGGAAGAGCAGCCATTCCTTCCTGCCCTCAACCTGCAAGTAGAGGTTGGAGGCAGCATCCGCGTGGATGCGAGTGTGGCTGACGGCGCCACCCCCGCCGATGAACAGCAATGCAGAGAGCTCACCCCAGTGCCAACCTTCCGTGCCTCTCATCCGGTCGATCAGTTCCATGTTAAGGTCTTTACGGAAGCGGTGAGGGTCGGTTTGGTGTTCTTCTCCGTCCTCTTGTTGAAAGAGCTCGTGCACACTTTTGGCATTGGAGGGGATGCCTCGTTGAATGCGATCATGAAGCTCTCTCAGAGTTATGTTCTCCGTAAGAGGAGGAAGGGAGGAAGAGCCCTTTTTGCCAGCAACTGCAGAAGCTGAGGAAGAAGTAGTGTTGTAGGTGTGAACCAAGAGTTGAGTTTCAGCAGAGCGTGGGTCATGCGCAAAGGCTCCGAGCGACCATTTGCCTATGGCAGGCCAGGAGTGGCCGCTTCTGTGGATGTTGCGAATGACCACCGGTCGTTGTGGCAGGAAGTAGTCCCGTTTGAAACGCTCTGGGCCGAGTCGCTGAAACTGTTCGGCGGAGAGCTCAGGAAGAGCTTTCAAATGGGAGATGTTCTTTTTCTCGTTGTTGGCTGCAGAGCGGTGGCCCAAAGAATCAGCCACAGCAAAGAGCCAGTGGGTGAGGAACGTAAACCCTTTCACCTCGTGCAAGTGTAGGATGTGCAAAATGAACAAGAACCACCAGAGGCCTCGTAACAACCAAGACAAACCGCCGCCGCCACCACAGTGGCAGCGCTCTTTGTCACTCTTGTCTTTCATTTTTGTTATCGGCTTTGCTGTCTTCTTACAAGTACAAGGCCTCTGACTGCGAAGAGAGAGGAGAGAGGAGAGAGGAGAGAGCAGAGAGTAGAGAGCAGAGAGCAGAGAGGAGAGAGGAGAGAGGGAGAGAGAGAGAGAGGAGAGAGGAGAGAGCAGAGAGGAGAGAGCAGAGAGGAGAGAGGAGAGAGCAGAGAGGAGAGAGCAGAGAGCAGAGAGGGAGAGAGTAGAGAGGAGAGAGAGAAGCAGAGAGCAGAGAGGGGAGAGGGGAGAGGGGAGAGGGGAGAGGAGAGAGCAGAGAGCAGAGAGCAGAGAAACAGCAATAAGCACAGAGCAGAAAAAAATGGTATACAACAGTTCTTTATGTGAGTACAACGCTCAATGAAGGCAATTCCTTGGCCACAAGTTCCACGAATGCTGCATCCTCCTTCTCGTTCCCTGTCCCTGCCCCATCCGTATGCAGCTCTCTCAGCTTCTTGGTGTGCTTCTTCAACAATGCCACCAGCTGTCTCTCCCCCTCCAAGCTGTTGCCGCGCGCACAAATGCCACTGCATCCGCAAATAGAGAGCGCCTCCAGAGAATGCTTTCCGCAAGCACTCAACAGGGCAGTTAAACCCTGTTTGCTTAGATTGTTGCAGCCATCCAACCTCAACTTTTTTACCCCTTTCAACAATCCCATCAGCCCCTCTTTCTCCACGTCCAAGAAAAGCTTATCTGTGAGCTTATGGCACCCTGCAAGGTGCAACTCCGTCAGAGAGCGCACCAAACCGCCATTGCTTAGGGCTTGCAACAGTGAGAGAACGGAATGGTCTGAGAGAAGATTGCAGGTTGACAAGTCGATCCGTTGGATGGAGATACCAGTGCTGTGGCGCGCTCCTTCTGGATGTATGAACAGGGAAGGCACTTGGGAGAGAGCTGCTTCCGTCAGGATGTCATGTGCTCCGTTTAAATCCAACTTAGTCCAAACAGCTGCATCTTCTTGCTGTTCGTCTTTCTTGATTTTGTTCTTCTTTTGTTTGCGGTTCTTATTGTCGTTGAGGACGCAAGTGGGTGAAGTAGACTCAAGAATGATGCTGCGCAGCAAACCAGCCATGAAAGGGCTGATGGCAGCCATTCGCAGAAGATAAGCCATTTCTACTCCTTGCATCATCAGGCTCTCTTTTAGCACGATCATGATGTACTGTTTGGGAGAGGAGTTCGCAGAGTTGAAGATGTCTTCGTAGAAGAGGGCGGCTTTACCAAAGCCCTCGTTTCTGTGTGGCCGTAGTGATGCGAGTTGGCATGAGACACGAGGAAACCTTACAATAATCTCTTTGTCCACTTCGTCCAGGACATGCTTGCTTTGTCCTTTCTTCGGCTTTGTTGTTTTCTTCGTTTGTTTCGTTTTTGGGGAGTCGCTAGAATGTTCTTTGTCTTCTTCCGTTTCCTTTTCTTTTTCTTTCTCGTGTTGCTTGACTTTACGCTTCTTCTGTTCTGCATCTTCAACCCGAAAGAACGAGTGAGTTCTGTGTTGCTTCATCGTAAAGGCTTTCTGCAAAGCGTTCGCCGCAAACGAAAGGTAGAGAGCGATTTCTTCTCTGTCTGCATCTTTGATTTTCGCATAATCGCCATGTTTGCCCACGCCTCGATTGAGATGAAGTACATCCTTGGGGGCAAGACCAGCCGAAGCGTTTTTGTTGTTCCATGCACTCGAACGAAAAGCAGAGGCAGCGGCAGCGTTCTTGTTGGTCGTTGTTATTTCATTTTTGTGTGTGGCGGAGGAAGCAGATGAAGACGCGAACGAAGAAGGAAAGACATTTCGTGCATGTCTAGATAGCAAAGCTTGGGCTAACTCGTGATTACAGACTGCAAAGTGGAACACGGAATTAAAGTCGTCTGAGTTGGAATTCCACGTTTCGAACATCTTGTCTTGTGCTTGTCGCAGTATACGCAAGCGTTCTCTGGCCCCTTTATTTGTTTTGGTGTTGTTGTCAGTGGACAGGAAGAAAATGAATGAGAAGTTAGCAGGGGCAGAGGAGGGAGAAAACAAGAAGGCAAGGCAATACCTGTATCAGAGGACAAGGCTTTTAACATTAGCGACTTGCCTTGATAAAACGATATAACTGATGTATGCTTCACGCGAGCGTCCAGACCTTCCACATCCGAGTCTACCCAGACGAAGTTATAGCGGTCATCACTAAAAAATCGTGGTCAGCATCATGAAGGGATGAAAATGGAAGACAACGGAGAATACCTTTCGATGAATTCTTGCCAAGTTCCAGGATGAATGCGAATGGAAAGGCTGGAGATCAGGCGAACAAACAACCACTTGAAGAAGATGTGTTCATGAATTACACACCGCTCATGTTGTTCTCCGGGACTCAAAGCTTCTTTTCCAAACTTTACTAACAATCTCTGTTTCAGCGATGGTTGTCCATGCAAATATGGTCCTAGTGATGGATACTTTGCAAGAACAGAAGATGTTGACGATTGTGCGTCGGTTGTCTCCACCGGTTGAGCGGCATCAAAGGAAGAAGATAGACAGCTCCACCACTCTACAGAGAATTTCGTGTCTAACACGAAGTTGAGCAGCTCCACAAGAATGCTGCGCGAGAGAACGTGGGAAGTGCCACTAGATGCTTTGCCCAGATCTCGTTGTTTGGCCTCAGTCTCGATTTGTTGGCGGAAGCAGGAACGCACCATCACTTTGAGCACTCTGGCTACCATCTCTGACAACAAGATCTTGCGAGGATAGGAGTTGGTACAACAAGAACGAAGCACACCCGCGTGGCGTATGTTTATTCCATGTCTGATTTGGGGGTGAAGAAAAGTTAGCAGAAGAAGAAAAGGTTAGATAAAGAAAGGAAGACAATACCTGTGCATTTCGCTCACATAGAACTCGTCCCGAACATCCACCCTGTCATCTAGTTTACGAGCAAAAGCAGGAATAACGGTCTGGTGGAGAAACGTTGTAGCTTCTCGTAGTTCCCTATTGTGAATTGAGCGCGCAGAATCGCAAGCCTGCCACCCAGAAAATGCATCAGGCGAGAGTGGTTTGGAGTAAGCGTGCACAAACTCTGGTCTGTGCCCAACAAAGAAAAACAACACTAACGTTAATAAAAAACAACACTAACGTTAATAAAAGTAAGGACAACCGGAAATGTTTGTAAAAGATTGCTCTTGTATCTTTATCCCTATAGTTGTCAAAAGAAAAGGAAAAGCGTTTGTTAAAACTAACAAACAAACTATCAAGTAAACATTTAGGACACACCCTTGTTTTGGCGCTTCTGGCGGATAACACCTAAGTGGAGAATAGTGGTTAGGGAAAGAATCTTTTGCTTCTAGATAGAGAGGTAGCACCTTCCAAAGTCAAGCACATAATGGAGGTTGTCCTGTCCTAAATGACCTTCTAAATCTCCTGTATTTTTTGAAGTTGCTCGCTTTAGTAAGGTAGAATAAACATGCAGAGCATAAACAGAGAGAGAGAGAGAGAGAGAGAGAGAGAGAGAGAGAGAATGACACGTCATAACTTAAAAGAGAGAAGTGTACCTGGACCGTATAATGTTGCGTAGTTGACTATATGAGGTTTGAGGTTGAGACGTTTGGCTACCTTTTTCACCTTGTTGTAAAGTGCTGCGTCATTGTTATGAACAGTACGACCTCCATCGTCAGAACCAAGCCGCAATGTCTCCCCGTTGATTGGCAACATTGTTATAGCCATCAACCGGTATCCTTAAATGGATTGATAAATGAAAAATAAGTACAAGAAGAAGAAGACGCAAGAAAGAAAGAAAGAAAGAAAGAAACGACAATAAAGAAGGAAAGTAAGCAAATAGTTAAACGGCAAGAAAGAAGTAATATCATGGAGAGGTTTGGAGAAAGGACTACCAAGATAATCAATGAGAGCAAGGAGCGGGAAATGCAAGTCAACATCTTGTGAGGCAGACATAAACCGAGAAATGCCTCGAAGCTCGTTGCCAGCAGCCTTCATGGCAGCCTCGTCATTTGCGCCGTCCGCACCACCATACATCCACATTGGCCGTGTTATTGGCAACATCGTGTCTGTCGCGTACTTGAATAATATTCTTTTGTGCTTGAGTGGTTGGTGTTGTTTCCAAAAACAAAAATGGATGGTGTACAAACCCTCTGTAAATGAACTTCTCGCCACCGGCCTGACCACCAAGACTCTGAGGTTTTATAATTTTCTCAGCCACTGGTAAATGTCTTTCCAGGATGATGATCTTTCCTTTGGTTTTGTTTTTAAACATGTAAGAAGAGGAAGCAAGGTTGAAGCACAAGGAAGAAGAAGAAGAAGAAGAAGAAGAAGAAGAAGAAGAAAGAAGAACAAGAACAAGAGAAGAAACAGAACCAGCACAAGAACAAGAAGAAAGAATAAGACAAAGACCAAGATGAAGACAGGACAAGAAGGATAAGAAGAAAGAAGAAAGCGAAGCCAGCAGAAAAACAAACCAAAAGTCTCTGCCAGATGAACAAAGTCTCTGGCGAATTGAGCCAAGGCTTCATATTTGAGCACATTATCAGACAACGCCATCAACTTTTGGAACCTGCGGTTGTCAGCCAGGGCCGTCGTGCGCTGAGCCAGTTTCCTTTTTGTGTCCATTACGTCGAGCGACGCCTCCAGGTGCTGAAGAAGAAAGTGAGCAGAGGAGGAGGAGCCGGCAGCTGATGAGCCTTCTCCCTTTCCTCCAGAGGACAAAAAATGTAGCAGCGCTGCTTTCAACGTCTCTGCCTCTGTCTTTTCCAGGTTGTCAAGGTGTGGTATCTTCTGGGGTGTACTCGCTGAGTTTGCTTGGTGTTCTTGTTCTTGTTGTTGTGTTTTCGGTGGTTCGGGTTCCTCTAATACTTCCACGTAGCAAAAGTCACTGGCTTCACTCTCCTCGCTTTCTGTGGGCGAGTGCGGTGGCGCTTCGCTTTCGGCGAGGTAGTAGCAGTATTGGCTCGGCCTTTTGGGGCTGCTGTGCTTCCAACGAGGCGAGGCAGCCGAGGAAGCCCCTGCGGACGGAACAGACAGGCACCGCTTCAGCTCTTCATCCCCCATGTACATGATACCCGCATTTTCCTCTGTTTGTACTTCCTCCTCTTCCACCGCCTCTTCGACGAGGTAGTAGGGTGCCTCACCGCCACCGCCACGGCCTGCCGCTCGCATAGTGGGCATTACCTTCTACAATATTGTCGACAAATGATTGCTAACAATGCAAAGAATTCGATAAAATTGTAGTCCAAAAAAGAATCCTAAAAATGCGAATAATGCACATTGTTTTAAATTGTTCGCATTCTTTGCATGCATCAATCCCGAAATTTCAACCTCAAATGAAAGGAAGAACGAAAGGAAAGAAAGAGAGAAGGAAGGAGGATGCAGCTGGCCTCTCGTCCGCTCCTGCAGAACGCCCGTTTTGTGCATGGCGTGCCTTTGCAAGAGGAATCTGATGCTCGAGCGCCTGGTTTACCACGATTTGCGGAGGGCTTGCCTCTGGAACCCACAACAACGCTCATCCCCATACCAGAGTGTGTTTTTTTTTTCCTCTTTTTTTTGTATTCATTCATCCTCCCTCTGACCCTCTCTTTTTTTTGTGAAACCCTTGTGTTCGCTCAACAGACCTAGCACAGCCTCTTTGGTCTTTCAAGGGGTGCGCCAAGATCCTGAGGTATTGATCTCCATCCACCAAGCCTTGCAACGGCAAAGCCAAACCTCCAACCTGCCTGCCGCCGCTCAACGCCTGCGCTGCCGTAGCACGGCCGCCCGTATCGTTTCCTCGTCTTACAATCCCCGTGTTGCTGCGAGCGCTTCAGAGGAAAGCAAACGAGAGCAGCAACGACTACCACTCCACCGCTACTCGATCCCTCTGAGCAGCAGGTGCTCACCTCCAAATGAAGATGATGACGAGGAGGAAGAAGTGGACAACGACGACAAGACGGCTTCTTCTTCTCTTCGTTCCGAAATGATAGCACCTTCTTTCAAACGACAACAACAACCATTGCACCACATAATCAAAGACCAGCAGGACGATGGAACCCAAGTCACTGAACATAGCACAACGCCAAACCAGCTCGCTATTGGCAATCCGCCATCACAATCTTTGGCATCGTTCTCCTCCTCCTCCTCCTCCTCCTCCATGACGAGCACCGGCCATTCCACTTTGCAGCGAGTGAAACCCTATTTGAAATGGCTCTTTGTGCATGATTGGACCAGAGAGATGCTGCTGGCCCTCTTACAACCCCACCCCCCCAGGACTGAGAACAGCATCGATTACTTCTGTGGAAGTTACTAGGCGAGAACATGTAATGTTGTACATACTTTATTATGTCTTTTCCTTTTGTTGTTTCTTCTTCTGGTTCTCCTGCCGCCTGGGGAACGGTTCCTCGTGCTCTCGCTGTATTCGTCTGGAATGCACGATCCTGCAAGGCACCGATGAGAAGGCCCACGCCGGGCTCTGCCCTTGCAGCGTGACGTTGGTTTGGCATCCGCTCTCCGTTTGCCGACAGTTGAACTCGGGTGGAAGAACGTGGAAGCGAACGTCCCTCGCCTCCAACAAGGATTGGCGGAAGCTTGGTTGGTCCATCAGCCGTTTGGTGGGTCGCTCCGAAATGCGCTGGTCCCAAACTTTGAACAACCGCCGCGTCCCTTCTGTGTCGCGAAAGGCCAACACTCCTTCACGATGGGCGGGGGGATTGAGTTCGTTTTCGAAGAGGAGAGAGATAGAAAGAGAGGGGAGCGGACCAGTGTTTAGTTCGGGAACAACTGCGGGAACATTTCCCACCTCATCCCCGTGATGCCGGCCTGATGGCAACAAGTAAGTCAGAGAGTAGGAGAGCGGGGATAGGAAAACGCCGACCTGAAGCGTAGGCAGCAGCCAAATCCACAAACTTCAAAAGTTCGAACAGCTCATCCACAGGACCGCAAGCCATTGTGTCTGGATCGAGGAACACAGTTTCAAGGTAGGGAGAAAGCTGGTAGCTCCTCACTTTTTGTGGTTTGATGTGGTGGCCGTCCCCAAAGGGAGTTTCCTTGATGTTGATCACTTGATTGAACGCCTCGTGGCACCAGCCCGTGCCAAAGAGCGCAGCACCGTAATCGTCAGTGACTATCGTAAAGTTTTGGTGGTTGCTGTTGGCTCTCATGGAGCGGGCAGAGTAACATGCCGCTTGGTAGAGGTTGGCCACGCTGCCCACCAGAAAATAAAGAAAACCTCTTCCTTCCATTTTACTGTCCGTTGCCACTTTGGTGTAGCACGTCTGAAGCTCGTCCACAACCTCTTTGACGCGTTGCCGGTGATGCGGCTGGTCGGATTCCCTCTCCATCCGACATGCACACAGATCCTCACCCATCTGCACCCACAACATCAGCAGGGTGCAACCCACGCAAAGAGTCACCAACCAAAGCCACCGAGGGGGTTGGTGGTAGGCCATCCTAACACTCCGTGTTGGGTGTTACCACCTTTAAACAAACAAGAATATCCCTCCAACAAGAAGGGCTTGTTGTTGCCTGGCAAGCAGTTGATCAACAGAGGGACACCACTGAAAAAAAGGAAATAATACTTTGCGCCAATCAAATATCAAACAGATATTCATGTCGACTTCAAAAGGACTTTCAAGTCGACATGAAGTGAAAAAGACAAAAAAAGATGAACGAGGCAAGAGAGGAGAGCAGCCACAGCCACAGCAAGAACAAAGCCAAGGTGTTGGTCACGGGGGCCACCGGCTTCGTGGGCAAACAGCTCCTTCATCGGCTGCTCCAAGAGGACCGCTTTCAGCCCATCGCCTTTGTCCGTCCCTCCAGCAACACTCAATCGCTACCCAAAGGTTTGCTTTCTTTCTTTCTTGTCGTTCCTTCCTTCCTTCCTTCCTTCCTTCCTTCCTTCCTTCCTTCCTTCCTTCCTTCCTCCTTCCTTCCTTCCTTCCTTCCTTCCTTTCCTTCCTTCCTTCCTTCCTTCCTCTTTCCTTCTCCTTCCTTCCTTCCTTCCTTCCTTCCTTCCTTCCTTCCTTCCTTCCTTCCCTCCTTCCCTCCTTGCTCTTCTGATCACAAGAAAAAAAAAAGGAGTGGAGATTCGTGAAGGGAGCCTCTTTGAGCATGGTTCGTTGCGCGAGGCGGTTCGTGGCGTGGCGGCGGTGGTGCACCTGGCCGCCATGATGGACTTCTTTCCAAAGCAGGTGGAGCAGGTCTACCGCACCAACGTGGAGGGCACCCGCAACCTGTTTCTCGCGTGCGTGGAGGAGAGGGACAGCCGACGAGGCCACCGCTTGGGCTCTTGTAAGAAAGCGAAAGAAAACGAGATGTCCCATGCCTCCAGTGCCGACTCTGAGGAGACAGAGGAGGGAGACCTCTGCTTCATTTATATTTCCTCTACCGAAGGTTTTCTTTCCTTCTTTCCTTGTCCTTTTCTTCACGTTGCTTCTTTGTTGTCATTTCTTTCTCTCTCTCTCTCTCTCTCTCTCTCTTTAAAGTTGTCTGTCTCCTATAAGACGTTTATTAACTTGTGGACGACTAGCAATGGGCGCCGTTGAACGGCCACCGGCTGATGAGACCACTGAACTGAGACCAACTTCGGACTATGGGCGCAGTAAGGTCCTCGCTGAGCAGATAGTGAAGGAACTCTCCGACAAACACAAGTTACCCCACATCATTTTGCGTCCCACTGGTAAATCTTTTCTCTTCTTCATTGCTTCGCCTATCTACTCTCTCTCTCTCCCTCTCTCTCTCTCTCTCTCTCTCGCTCTCTCTCTGTATCTGCTTTCTCCTTTCTCTAAAGAAGAGTTTGTTTGACAGGTATACTTGGTCCGCACGACGAGTTTGCTTTTTATGAACTGGTGAACATGGTTAACAGCGGTCTCTTGTGCTTTATTCCTGGCGATGGCACTGCTTTGCTTGCTTTTACTCATGTGGAGGGTTGTCTACATTCTCTCTTCTGTTTATTTTTCTGTTTAATTAATCCTCTGGTTTAATAGATGTGGTGGAGGGTATTGTGCGTGCTCTGCTGGCAGGCGAGAAGGAAGAGGCTCTTAATCAGACCTATATACTTTCAGTGGATGAAGCTATGACGTACGCTCAGTGGGTTCGGTTCCTAAGCCATGCTTGCGGTCGTTTCTCTCCATTCCTGCATGTGCCCTTACCTTTGGTCAAAGTGGTGACTGCACTCCTTGCTCCTGTTATGAACCTGGGAAAGGCGTACGTTTCTTCCTCTTCGTATACTCTACCTACCTTCTCTCTCTCTCTCTCTCTCTCTCTCTCTCTCTCTCTCTCTTGTCCCTGACATGTATTCTCAAAACAAACAGGAGAGTATTTATGTATAATACGGAGACAGTGGATAGAATGAAGGAACATCGTGCTTTTTCAAACAAGAAAGCAAAGCAGTTTCTTGGTTGGCATCCCAAATATAGTCTAACGGAAGCCATGCAGCATACCATTGACCATTATTTTGCAACAGGGCGCATCAAACGATATCGTTTGTCGCCATTCTTGGTGTTGCTCCTTTCATTCTTCTGTTTGCTCTCTGTTGGATATTTATTTATTTGTTGCTCTAAATGAACTTAGCAAACGACGATGCTTCTCTCTCTCTCTCTCGCTCTCTCTCTCTCCTTCTCAGAACACACACGAAAAAAAATTAGAGAGCAGAAGAGCAACGAATGGAGTTCTCTACGTTGTAAGTTGCTGATGAAGTATCATTCTGTTTTTTTTTTTTTAAAAAAACTTTAAACACTTGTTGCATATGCTACAGGAAGCCACTCAGCTTGAGAGCGGTGCCCAAAAATACTAAATGGAACATTCTCGCAATATCTTCCTTCTTCACTGCCTTTTGTAAAAATGGGTGCTGTATTCAAAAAGAAAGAGAGGAAGAATATTCAGGAGAAAGCAAAACGATTACAAAAAACTACAAATAACAAACCTTAAGCAGCTGATCTGCAGTAGAACGAGCAGCAGGATTCACTTGAAGGCACCGCTCCAAAAAGTCCAGAAATACAGCAGACCAACGCCACGGCTCCGACAGAGGTGGCGCCCCCACCGTGCCAATGTTCCAAAGAACTCTCAAGCCGCATTCCTTGTTATAAGGGGCTCCTTGGTTGGCCATCTCGTAGACGAGGCAGCCAAAGCCCCATATGTCCAGCTTTTGGTTGTAGCCTCTCCGCTTGATCATCTCAGGAGCCATGAAGTTCTTGCTCCCTGCCATGCTGTGTTCCACTTTCGTTCTGGCTTCTCCGCATAGCCCCAAGTCCGCTATATTATTGTTTATTGAAAAAGAAGCTAAGTGAATACACAGGTCATAAAAAACAATACAAATACAAACCTAGTTTTACTTCTCCGGTAAGGTGAAGCAGTACGTTATCACACTGATGATGAACAACAGAGAGATTACACTCGTTTGTCGAACAAACATAAAAGGGAAACTAAGTGTGATGCATTACCTTGAGGTCTCGATGGATCTGGCCACGAGCGTGCAGGTAAGCAAGCGCTTGCAAGATCTCATGGCAAATGTAGGCAATCTCGCCTTCTCCCAACTCTACTTCTTCGTATAGCGCCTTCAATGTTCCTCCGTCACAATATTCCATTACCACCTGCAAATAAACAACAATGAGTCGTTGCTTGTCTGCACTGTAGAATGAGAATAACAAGGTGAAAAACAATTACCCATGTTGTGTCTTTCCAGTAATATGCTGACACGAAGCGAACAATATTTGGATGGATGCATGCGTTCAACAACCTAATTTCTCTTTTGCTGGTCTTCAAGTCCTCATCTCTTTCGCTTTTGATCATCTTTATTGCCACCTGGATGATCAGTACCAACATTACAACAGTAATGTTCATCATCAGTCAACAAAGCGTCAAAATCAATAATATTACAAAAAGAAACAAACCCGTTTTTTGTCATGAATCCGATATGCAGTGTAGACTTCACCAAAGCCCCTGCGTTATAAATAATGAGAATGCACAATCAAATAAGCAAACAGTGCGAGAGACAAACGGTACCCTTCACCGATAGAGGACCAATCAATATAGTCCTGATGGGGGTCTTTTCGGATCAAAAGCGACTCTTCATTGGGCAGTGAGTATTTGCAATGCAAAAGAAAAAAGAAAAGAGGAACTTACCAAATTCTTTGGTTTTGGAATCTTTGTCGCTGATGGCAGGTTTTTGTTGTCTGGCGGCATTTTTCTCCCCAACTCCATTTTCATGGCTTGCTTCTTTTTCTTTTCCTTTCCCGTTTTCCTCTCCATTTCTTCCTTCACCACCATCACTTCCACCACTGCTACTTTTTTTTCTATCGTCGTTGCTGTTGCTGCCGTTCGTTCCGTTTGTCATTGTACTCCTTTTGTGTAGTCTACGCCTGCGTTGTTCGGTCTTTCTTCGTAACCGCTGCAAAAGGTGATGTTTGTCCGGTTTGGCTGGCACAAAGGGATGTTGTACATGCTCTCCCGTCTCATACCACAAACAGTTTCTGAAGAGATCGAAATGGGCGACTATATCATCCACAGTTAGGCCTGCTTCCTTAATAACCGCGTTGGCCTCAGGAGGCAAAGCGTTCAACTCCTGAGCGACGCACATGCGAAAGTGTTCAGCTTCCGCCTGTTGAATAGCCTCCACCAGTTCCACTTTTTGGGAGGCTTCCTGACGAAGAGGATGAGCCGCGTGGCGAGAGAGATGGCGGAGCACATTGAGGGCTTCCTTTTGGACCATCGCGTTGCGGCAGAGAGCTAATCCCATTATTGGAGCCACGGACACGTTCTCTGAATTAGTGAGAAGAGATAACAAAATAGAATAGAAAAGAGACGTAAGCTTTACGCTAGCAGGAATTACTCAGTTTTGAGGTTTGAGGAATGAGGACAAACCAAAGAGCAAGGCATAGGTTGTGTAAAGCGCATAGAATAGGTCGAGCTCTGCCGTTAGTTGTTGTTGTGGTAAATAAGCGGCGTCTACGGCGTTGTAACACTGCTTTAAATTTACCATAGCATCAATTGCTTCTCCCCAACTATTGAAACATTATAACAGAATGCTTAGAGACTAGAAAGTTAGGAGATAAGAGAAAGTAATGAACCTCAGTAATGCAGCTGCAACGTCTTTACCAAGCCTCCGTTCCTGCATTACAGCACTTCTTGGACTTAGCGCCACTTTCTGCTCTTCCTTCTTTGTTTTTAATATTTCCTTTCCAGCATCATCCGTTTCCTTCCTTGTGTTCTCCTTGTCCTTGTCCTTCTTCTTCTTTTTGTTTCTTTCTTCCTCTTCTCGTTGTTTCTTTGGATTGTACTGCAGCAGCTGAAAGAATTGGAAGAACATTTTGGCCGCTTTGCAGTAGAGAGCATAACTATCTCTGCACTCGGCCTCAGCCGCTTTCACCTTCTCCTCCATCCGTGAGTTCAGCTGTTCCACGAACAGATATTCATGCTCCCATTTCGCTTCCATAAGAAGGGCTTGTCCCCATTCAAAGTACAGTTTGCGAGCGTGTGGATCGAGGTACATGCTCCTCTTGAACTTTGACTCTGCCGCCATAAACAGCACTTCTGTTGATAGTTTTGTTTCTTCAACGTCCGGTTCTGTTTGTTCGGTTGCTTCGATTGAGTTTTGGTGAGTCTCTTCATCCGTTTTCTTTCGTTGTTTATCCTCGTTTGATGAGGTATCATCCTTCAGAGAGGACGAGGGATCATCCTTCACAGAGCACGATGTCGCCTCCATCTTTTCCTCGCCGCTGTTCTCTTTTTCTTTTACTCGTTTGTCTTCCTTCTGTTGTTGCAACATTTTTGCAACGATGACCTCCTCCTCTTCTCTTGTCCGCTTTCCTTGCCACATAGCCCAGAAAGCCAAAGTAGAGCCCCAAACTTTGTACACTTTTGCCAACGCCCTAGCTCCTTCTTGCCACCGCTCATCTTCATCTTCTCCTTCCTCCTTCTGTTGTTCCTGCTTCATTACGTTCTTGCTCTCTTTCTCCTTGACAAACCGGCGCAAAAAATCTTCAACTGCTTCTCCGTCAGCATCACCACTTTCCTTCAAGGAAGACAGAATGATGCTTTTGGCTTTGCCGTATCTCTCCTCCGCCTCCCTCAACAGCGCTCTAACCTCCGTGATGGCTTCTTGTCGCTGCACATCTCCTCTGCTCTGTTGCAGCACGATCGCTTTGTCCAACGCTTTTGCCAACGTCACCACCGTCTCTCCCCATTTGCACAACACTTTCCAACTTATTTTGTTTTCCTGCTCTTCTTCTTGTTCTGCTGTTTCATTTTTTGTGTTTTGATCTTCTCTTTCGCCTTCTCCTTCTCCTTCTTTCTGGTGTTTGTTGTTGCTGGAGGAAAGCAGAAAATCGCGACTGTGAGCACAGAGAAGGACTGTCTCTGTGCTTTGATAAAGGGCCAAAGCCTCACGTATGATGACAATAGCTTCTGTTCCCTGTTTTCCAACAATCAATCACTGTCAAAAGAAGAAAGTAACAACAGCGGAGATAAGGAGAGAAAAGAGAAGCAAGGAAGAGTACCTTTTGTTGAGAAAGGAGTTTTTGGCCTTTTTTGTGGAGTTTGGAGGCTTGGGCAAAGAAAGGCGCCAAGGTAGCATCAGTGGCTGCATGCGCCTCCTCCTCCGAGTGGGGCCATACCACTGCCTTTGCCTCTTCCTCCTCCTCCTCCCGTGCAGCTGGCTGTCCTCGTTCTTGTTGAGTGTGTTCAGCGTGGACGTGTCCTCTTGCCTCTGCTTGTTCACTCATCTCCTCTAGAGGAGTTTGTGGGTTGTCAAAGGTGTCACTGCTGCCACCACTGCTCTCGTTCACCTCCTCCATGTGGACGAAGGTGCAAAGTAGCAGAACAAGAAGAAGAAGGCGATGTTCCAAGCTTTATTCACCTTCCTTCTCTATCCTCCTCCTCTTGCTACACAGTAGCCGCACTACGTTGTCTGCGCCACTACTCCGTGGCAAAAAAATAGACTCCTGAAGTTTCGATTTCTTTCTTTTACTTTTTTTTTGTTATTTTTTCGTGTCGTCATGTGTACATTGTAAAAATATTTTCGGAATGTGAAGAATGCTTAAGAATTTAGAAAGGCAAGTTATTTTGTCGACATGTGGAATGTTTGGCTGTCTGAGATTCCATGGAGGTCTCAAAGCGTGCTGCGAACTTGCACGAAAAAAAAAACATTTAAAACTAGGGTGCTTCTGTTGTGTTGTGTCGCTGAACGGAGGAGGAGGGGGACAGGGTTCGTCTTGAAAAGATGTGTGCATGAAACACGTTGAGCACGCTCTTCAGGTGGGTCGGGTTCACGCAGCATATCGTCTCGTAGAGGTGGGCTGGTCTCTCCTTGGCCACGATCTGTGCCACTTGCGCTTCGTCGAGCTCGTGCAGGCTCCACAGAAGGTGATGCTCTATGTCCTTGTCGACGGCGTAGGGGAAGTCGTTGGGCACGAATGTGTAGTCCTCCTCCAACACGGAGTTGGAGCTAGTTCTGCTTCTTCGCTCCTCGATTGCACTGGAAGGGACGAAGCGTTTGCCATCACTCTCATCGATCTCGGACGTCAGGCCGAACTCTCTGCACAACACAAAGTCCCCAACGGTCTTGTACTCCCGCTTGAGCTCGGCCACCCGCGCCAGGTAGACCTGCAGGTCCTCCGGCAACCGCCCCAGTTGGTCCAGCTTCTTCTCCACCTCGATGAACCGCTTGAGCTCGTCCCACCGCAGCCGTGTGGGCCGAGTACCATCCCAAACGGACTCTTTCTTCTGCTCTCCGTTCTCCATAGCGGAGGTTGATGTCCAATGTTTGCGCAGGAACTTTTTTTCTCTTTTTCCGGGTAATGTTTCGCGTAATGGCTGCTGGTGACGTGTCACAGCACAGATCGACGGTGATCGTCCAAAGTGCAAGAAAGCCAATGTCTTGATCTGTTGCTGAAAGTTTCAAACCACCAACCAAAATCAAAAAGGCTTCCACGTCGACAAAAATTCCTTCACGCAGTAGTGATCGTCCACAAAAAATCGAACGGGTTAGCAGAAAAAACGAAAGGCCAATCAACCGTCGCCTCTCTCTTTGTTGTATTTTATTTTTTTTTTTTTTTTTGGTGGTTTTCTTTTCTTTCTTTGTTTTATAAATCGCTGTCAAATCTTTTTTTTTGTTGTTTGCTTTTTTTTTAAAAAAAAAAAGAGTGTGTAACGCTTCCTGCCTAGTGCCGTCGGCTGTTGCCTCTTTTTTTTTGTTTTTGTTTCTCTCCTCCTTCTTTACTGCTGTACATTTATTGGGGAGGAAGCAACAAAAAAAATAATAATAAAAACACAAAGAAGAACTTATAGGTCGCTGCAAGAAGAACATAAACGAAGAAAATAAAGGCGGACAAGCGAACGAAAGTCAGAAACACACGAAGGAGATGGAGGTGGACTTGAATACCGATCTTCTTGATGGGATTGTGATCGATGAAGCACCGGAAGGGCCTGCAGTTGCAGCAAGCAGCAGTGCTGCTTCTTCTTCGTCGGCAGATGCTTTGCCCGTTCTTCCCGTGGGAACGATCACAGACCAACCTTTTGAGTTCGAGTTGAGAGAAATAAAAGAAGAGGAGGAGGAAGAAGCGGAGAAGAAACAAAAAGAAGAAGAGGAGGCTGCTGTTGAAGAGGAAATTCCAGAAGAAGAAGAAGCAGAAGAGGAAGAAAAGGAGAAGGAGAAAGAGACAGAAGGAACCGTGGAGGAGGAAGAAAATGATAAGGGAAAAGGCAAAGAAGCCGCTGCTCCACAGGAAAGCTCGGAGGAGAAGGAACGGAGGTTGAAGAGAGAGAAGGAGGCTAAGGCTTTGCCTCCATTGCAGCCGTTACCCGCTCCTGCTGTCAATAAGATCTTTGAAAGGCTCCCCGAAGAAATGCGGCTGTCTATCACCGATACTGGTTTCTCTTTCTCTCTCTTTCTCTCTGTCTCTCTCTCTCTCTCTCTCTCTCTCTTTCGTAAAAGATATAATAACATGAACAAAATGGAGCAGATGAGACACCCACTGACGAGCTTCCATTCCAACCGAGAGAGAAAAGCGTGAATCCACCCTCCAAGAACGAGAGACGAGTAGAACTGAGCTTCCCTCCACCGCCCACTCCACCAAAGACGGAGGAAGAGATGGAGAAGGAGAGGAAGCAACAAGAAAAGGAGGAGCTTGCCAGAAGGAAGAAAGAACAAAAGGAGATCGAACAGCTCAACAAGATGGCTTTTATGGACGACAAGCAAAGGTTGAAAGCGGAGGAAAAAATGAGGAAGGAGAAGGAGAAGGACGAGAAGAAGGAGAAGGAGAAAGCTGCTAAAGCAGAGACCTCACGAATGGCTGCCATATCCAACAGATCGGGTCAGCTGGATGCTAAGCTGAAGGAAGCTAAGCAAATTGCCGCACAAAAGGCAGAGGAGGAGTTGCGCATGCTGCGCACGCTCACCGTCACTCGCTACACACCAGAAGGCAATCAGGCCTCCGTTCAGCTATCTCAAATCGTTATTACGTTCAACCACCCTCTTCTTCCTCCTCCGGAGAAAACAGAAGGTGAAGAAGAAGAAGAAGTAGATAAAGAAGTGAAATTGGATGGTTCTTTGTTAGAGTGGAAGCCAGAGATTGAGCCGGCGCCTATGGTAGAAGGAGAGTGGTGGGTTGGTGGCACTTCGTTGGTATACAGGACTCCTTCTGGTACGCCATTGGATCAGTGCTGGGCTCGTGCGACCGAGTATAAAGTCACGGTAAGAGCTTTTTCTTCTTCTTTCTCCCCTCTTCCTCTTTAGTGCATTTGATTGATGATATGGCAAAACACAGGTGCCAGAAGGTGTTCAATCCAAAGCAGGAGAACTGCCAGTCCTAGGTGAAGCCTTTTCCTTCTCCTTCCGAACGCCCACCATCAAAGTAGGAAGCACCTATCCCCACCACAACGCCACTCGCATCTCCCTTCGACCTCTCTTCTTTGTTTGCTTTGACCAAATCATCGACAGCAAGGAAGAAATACTGCAACACATTCGACTCTACATTCCTCCCAGTGGCAGCCCCTTGAAAGCATCCTATCACGATGATCCTTCCATCAAAGAATATGCCTCGCTTCATCTGCTGAGCGAGGAGGAGGAGAAAGAGGAGCTCAACAGGCACCGCTCAGTGGTGCGCCAACCATTTGACAGCAATGCTGAAGGTCGTTGGATGTGCCTTGCCTGCGATGAGGCTCTGCCTCACGACAAGAGAGTGGTCCTGCAGATCGGCCCGGACTTGCCATCAGCGGAAGGACCTCTTCGCTCGAAGGACTGTCATGTTCTCTCTTTCCAAACGGTACCTCCATTTGTAGTTACCCACTATCGCCATACAGGCCTGGTATCCGGCAGACAGACCCTTGCCATCACTTTCAACCAGGACATTATACCCTCTACTTCTGCCTCGTTTGGTTTTAGTGATTTGGTTCGTGTTATCGGCCAATCTCTCTCTCTCTCTCTCTCTCTCTCTCTCTTTTCTCTGCTTGTCCGCTTTACTTCTATTCTCTCTTCTCCCTCTTGTTCTTTCTGTTGCTCATTCATCTCTTGCTTCTTACGTTTAATTTCAATTACTGTTCACAATCGCAGCCATGTCTACCATACATCACTCCTGACCCAGAGGAGCATAACGAAGCACAAGGCAGCAGCTCTTCCGCTTCCTCCTCGTCCTCCTCAATCTGTGCGGGTACATGGAGCCTTTCCGCCAACAACTCTTTGCTTTACACTCCCTATAGAGATTGGAAGAAAGCCACCGAGTTTACGGTCACTGTTCCTCCCGATATTTGTGGCTTGTATCACGCCCAGCTGCAACCTGCCAAAACCACTGCCACCCCTGGTGGTCTTTGCAGCAAAAACCTTCAATGGAACTTCCATACCCCCACTCCCTTGTACACTCAGACCTTCCCCACGAGCGGTTTGAGCAACGTGCTCGTCAACACTCCCATTTTGGTGATCTTTGACCAGAAGATACGCCCCAAGAAAGTGATAAAGCGAATGTCGGTATGGTACGAGCAAAAGAAGCTGATGATGACCAACAAGAAGAACGTTGCATTGCAGCTGGTAAAGAGTTTGGAGGATCTGCCCTCCTCTGCTTTCTCATCGGAGCAGGAGGCCGATAGATTGAAGGACATGATTGAGAAGGCGCCCGAGAAACAGTGGGTCTTGGCAACGCCTGCTGAGCGCTTGCCCTTCGGTACTAGTTGCCATCTCCAACTTGGTCCTAAAGTACGTTCACATTTGTTAAAATTGTTTTTATGCTTTGCTGACAATAAAACTATGTTAGCTGCCATCTGCTGAAGGATCATATGCGGATCCCGACAAAATACAACATATAAACTTTTCTACTGTGTCTCGTTTCCAAGTCTCTTGTACGTACACTATGGTTATTTTTCATTTTTTTTTTGTAAAACTTTTTTAACGTCTCTGAAAAGATGTGCAACCGGGAAACAAAGGGTACATGACCTCTCCTGCCGGACATGTTTCCGTGTTTTTCAACCATCCATTGGTTCGCTGGAAAGGAACCCATGATGACCTTGTATGTTCAGCTATTGTGTTTAACTCTGTTCGCCTTAAAAAATGATACTGATGACTTTTTATCAGGAATGGAGGTTTGAGATATCGCCTGAGCTAGAGAGTGAAGGTACTTGGAGTACACCTTCCTCCCATGAGCTGAGGTTTACTCCCAATTCGAATTGGGCCGGATCGACCCAATATACTATCACCGTAATGCACTGCCTGCTTTATGTTGTTTTCCCAAGTGCTCTGCAACTGACTTTACCACTTTCTGCAATCTTCTTTTTGGTACTTCTTTCTTCGTTTTTTTTTGTTAGGTACCAGCCGGTGTAAAATCTTACCTAGGAGACGAGTTGGAAGAGGAATACACGACCACCTTCACAACCTCCGTACTTGCAGTGACCCAATACTCTTACCTCCATCATGCCTCCTCCGCAAGCGTTGGAGAGATACGGGATCCGCCAGTATGGGTCTGTTTCAACCAAATCATCGATGCAGAGCAGGTCTTGAAACAAATCTCCATGACCTATTCTGGCTCCATGTTCCGTTCCACCTCTGTTCCACTGAGGCTGATGGACTATGATGAGGTGATGGAGTGCGAGCAGGCGCAGCATCTCATCTCTGACCAGAACGAAGGCTATTGGTTGGCTTTTAAACCTGTCGAAAAGCTGCCTTTTGCCACTGATGTCACGGTTACCATTGGACCTGATGTATGCTCTTTGTTACTTCTCTTTTATTTTTCCTCCTTCAATTATTTCTTAGTGTTGCTCACTTTATATCTATCTTACAACAATAGTTGCCATCAGCAGAAGGGCCCTTACTATCTTCTCACAAAACGACTTTTGGGTTCAAAACTATTCCCCCGTTCCTTTGTACCAGTAACGTTATCCCTCTTCTTTAGATTTTTGAAACGTTCAAGCGATCCATTCACAAGCAAAGTCAACTCATTCTTTCTTCATTTTTGTGAATAGATTCGTTGCCGCTTGGTTATGTTAGCAATGTAACTAGTACAAATGTCCGTCTTTACTTCAACCAACCTCTTGTCAATCCTTCTAACCAATCGCTGTCCATCGATGAAATGGTTCGTAATGATGTCTTTTCTGTGCTTCTAGAAGGAGTAGCAA
>JAVKOQ010000580.1:2500-26236 GCA_031835245.1 Balamuthia mandrillaris
TGCCAAGTACGTTTTGGTAACGCCTATATTCCTGTAATCCAAGGAAGCGAAATAAGAAGAAGCAGGAGGAGAACAAGAACCAATGAGGTTTGGTGATCGAACCCATTAAGAATACCATGAAGTGTTCTCATGGAGAGCGCCCAGTAGAAATTGGTACTGGTGCCAAAGAGCAGAATGGCGGCCAAAGTACCAGCCGTCCCGAGGAGAAGCACAGGCCTTCGTCCCCATTTGTCGGCCAGCCAACCCCACAAAAAACTATAGAAAGAAAGAACTATAGAAAGGAAGAAAGTGAGCCACTGAAAAGGGTGAACAGCGGTACCAGCAGAAGACGTACCCCGACAAAAACTGGCCCAGAGTGAAACAGGACGCCAAGTAACCTGCCCTTGACGAGTACGAATGAGAGAGAGAGAGAGAGGAGGAGGAAGCGGAGGAGACAGCAAGAACAGAAGCAGAGAAGAGAGAGAAGAGAGAGTTGAGAAGACGCAAGAAAGAGGAAAAGGGTACTTGTAGCCGATGAGGTTGTTTTGATCGTCGCCATAGTTAAAAAAGTCTTTGACCATGAAGGCGACGTAGGGAAATATTTGCATCGTGGATACGGCTTCGCAGAAGCGCACCGTCATGATAACAAACAGCTTCGTTAGGGGCAGCGGTGTCCGCTTCGGAGGTAGTACCTCCTCTACCTCCTGGACGGCCACAGAAGAAGGGATCAGATCTTCCTCCCGCAGCTCTTGTTCTTCCTCTTCCTCCTCATCGCCAACGTAATCCTTGGCGATCAGCCGGGCGGTTTCCGATTCTTCTCCTCTTTTCATATTTCGCTGCTCCACGAACACGATTCTTCTGCACCATCTGCCAGCAGATGCAAACAAAATATGGGTCTGTTGTTCACGGAACGCCGTCCCCACCGTGTGCGCATGAACTTCCACCACGTTTGCTGCCCTTTTTCTTCTATATTTTCATTACCCTTTTTTTCGATCGATTTTGTTGAACCAGAACCTTAAATGGGTAAAATATTTACGTCGACACCCTTTAAATGGTAATTTCCTAGGCATGTTTTGAATTTTGATTGGTTATTTGAATTACTGAGATCAAATTGTACAAGAAGAAAGTTTTCTTACAGCGCAGAGGAAGATAGGGAGGAGGTGGAGGAGGATAGGTTTCCACAAGAGGCGGTGGTGAGCAGGGAGAGGCCCCGCCCAGCAGCCACAAAAGAGTGGTAGACAGAAGCCGCCACAAAGACACCAGCACTGCCCACGATCACCACAGGAGCGGCCAAGGTGCTGCCACAGGCAACGGCGCAGGCCAGGACGTGGCAGGCAGCCGAGGAGAGCAGCCACCACCTCGGCAGGGAGGAGCCCACAAGGAAGAGGTAGCCGGCGCTGATGGACCAGTTGAAGCAGATGTCCTCCATGGCGAACAGTACTCCTCCCATGCAGCCCCAATAGAAGGCCGTGCCAGACGCCTCCATCACCGCTACATCAAAGCAGTTAGGGTCACGTGTTCCACCGTGAAGGGAAGAGGAAGAGAGAGAGAGAGAGAGAGAGAGAGAGAGAGAGAGAGAGACAGAGGTGAGTGTGCAAACCTCCAAGCCGCCGCGCCACATGAAAGGAAGGCCAACGAGCAAAAAAGCCTTTGCCTCCCGAACGTTTCCTCTTGGCTGGTTGGTACGTGTCCTGATGAATGAGGCCTCTCTCTTCTACTATCACCCATTCCCCTCCGTTCTCCTCCTCCTCCTCTTGCTCTTCTCTTATCCCGACCGGAGTGCTCTCCTCTTCTCCGTTCTTGAACAACTGCTGGCACTCTGCCAACAGTTGGTTTCCTTCTTGGAAAGAAAAAGGGATGAGGCACTGCTCTCTGCACCGCCCCATTGTGCTGCAGCAGCAGTAACAACTGCCACAACAAGAGGAACCAACGAGCCGATCTTGCTCTCCCTTTTGGGTTTTGCATGCGCACGCCCCACAGGCGTTCGTTGTTGTTATTGGCTGCTCTCCCACCAGGAAGGTCTTTTGAGGCAGGTTGGCCTGCAGCCACTCTGCAAGCGCAGGCCAGTCCGCCTCCTCTATCCGCACATAGATAGAACCTTGCTCGACAGCGCTGCCACTCTGTTTGTCGCTCATCTCCTCCTCTAACACCCACCAAGCCCAAGCCCACACCACCACCTTTTTCTGTGTTGTCTCTCTTTGTTCAGTACCCACACCGTACGTAGTACGAAAGGAGTAGCAGCACAGAGGAGAGAGAGAGAGAGAGAGAGAGAGAGAGAGAGAGAGAGAGTAGCAGCAGCGCCATCTCTTGTGGGTGCTACTTTCTGGTGGTTTTCTGCTGAAAGTAGGGTATGGTTGAACTCACCCCCCACAAAAAGGGGGCAGTTCTTGCTCGTTTTTCCTCTACTTTTTTTTTTGAGCTTCTTCAATACAAGCCCCTCGAATAAAAAAGCAAAGGCGTTTGGGTGCTGTACAGCCTTTCTTTCTTGTCTTCTCTTCTTTCTTTCTTTCTTTCTTTCTCTCTCTCTCTCTCTCTCTCTCTCTCTCTCTTTGTTTCTCTTCTCTGCTTTCTGGTCAAGTCTTTGGCTCCGTTTTCTCAGCGCCGTTTTGGTGGCGAAGGTCAGCAGCCCCGCTGGCCAGTTCGCTGGGGGTGAAGTCCCTGCTGAGGTCTATTCCTACAACGTGGGTGTTGGTGATCTTCACCTTTCGCTTCTTCCGTTTCTTCTTTTCCTTGGGTTGTTTGTACTTTTCGCTCTTCAGCTCGTCATCCTCGGGCAGCAACTTCAAGCCTATGAATACAGCTTTTCATCAGCACACAAAGATAACGGAGAGAGAAAGACACGACAAGAAAGAAAAAGAAGAGAGACCAGCTTCATTGAGTGACCGTTCGAGGTCCACCTGGTCTGGCACTTTAACCTCCTTCCACATCTCTTTGAACTCGGGAAATACCTCAAAGCGGAGGTGCGGCTCGTTTGGATACAATATGTTGGTCTTTGCTTCGCTATTATATACAACCAGTATTTTGCCTTCCTCTTGTAGTTCCTATGTATTGTACGTCCCATCGCCATCAATTCTTCTTTCAATGAAGAAACAAACAGAGAAGAGGACAAAGAAACGACCAGAAAGGGAGAGGGAAGGAGAAGGAGAAGGAGGAGAGAAGAAGGAGAGAAGAAGGAGAGAAGAAGAAAGGAGAAAGGAGAAAGGAGAAAGGAGAAGATGAGAAGAGAAGAAGAGGAGCAAGAAGAATGGAGAAGGTAGAGTGATACCTTGGTGTCTTTCATGACATTTTTGTATGAGTCTTTGAGTTCGGCACTGTCGATGCCATCTGGCGTCTTCATGATGAGGTCCAACAGCTCTTCCTTGTTGGTCACATCATACGTGGGTTTGTACGAAAACCATTTGTCCACCACACCCACCTATAATGTGTTACGCATGAGTACAAGAGATACACAAGAAGCAAAAAGCGAACAGATAGAACTGAAAAGAGAGAACAAGAGAAAAGAGAAGATAACAAGAGTCCTAGAGAAACAAGAAGAGAGATACGAGAGAACGAGAGAAGGAGAAAGAAGGAAGGAAAAAAAAGGTGCCAGAGTGGCGGAGAAAGAAAGAACGGAAGACCTAAGAGAAGCAAGGTGGGAGAAGAGGAGAAACAAAGGCAGAAAGGGAAACACAAACCTTGGGATTGTTTTTGAGGCTGTTCAAAAGGTCAGGATAGGCAGAGATCTGCAAGCCAGTATTGGCAGCAATCTCCTCCTCCGTGACGGCCCTGTCCGCATCCTTCAGGAAAGTAATCACATCAAAGAGCATGCTGCTGGTGGTCTTTTGGTTGGCGGCCGTTCGCAGCGTGGAGTGTCTGATGCGAAGGCTCTCCACCTCAGGCTCTTCCTCCTTCTTGGCGGCCACCGCGGCGGCTCCATTGATCGGCACGAGGTTGTTCTTGAAGTTGGCTCTCGCCCGTTTCTTTGCGGCTCGCGAGGTGATGAAAATGGCTCTTTTGGGGCCTGTTCCTTCTGCTGCGCCGCCGCCTTCATTGGAAGCATCCGCGCCTCTGTTGCGGACGCCTGTGGGCAGGCCTTGGTACCGCTGAAGAAAAGAGAGCTGCGCCTTCTTCAGCTCATCGTTCATCGTTGTTTTTGCGACCTCTTTTGTGATTTTGTCGACTTGTCGACGAATATTAATGTTATAATTTCGTTTTTTGTCGACTGGAAATTTTTTCTTGGAATTATTGTTCGGAGTAATGCCGCATTGTGCGACAATAATCAGCAATGGAGTTACCACTGCTGGCTTGCGGCTGGAAGGAAAGCACTAACAACGTGTTGAGTTGGCTGGCAGGCAAAGGGGCTGAAATGGTTTGTGGCTGACGCGTGTGATGCGGGAATAACATTTGGATGAGCTGCTGGGCAGGACAAATCATCGGATGTGACGGGAGGAGTTTGCGGGCAGGCTTCCTAACTGCTGGTGTGTGGCCTCCTCCGCACTGCAATCAATGTAAACTCGTGTGAGTAGTTCGCAGGCAATGTTGTTGAGAGTTAAAAGGTTGAGAGAATACACACATCACCGCTTGCCTGATTTCTTCCGAAGCGGCTTCAGTGGCCACAGGACGAGGGGCAAGCACGGCTCTGGTCAACACCTCTATTTTTCCTGTCAAGTGAAGTGAATCCAGTGACGAGTGTTGTGTGAATGTCTTGCAAATGCTGGGTAGGAAAGACTGAGTTATTGGGCCAAGCAAGTAAACACTACTAAACAAACTTGCGTCGTTTGTCCTTTTCCGCAATGCTGTTGAAGGGAAATCGGCTGACCTCGTCCGCTTCCTCGAAGGCAATATTACGGCCGCCGCTCTTGTGTCCTCATCTTCTGAGGTCTGCCCCTCGTCTACTTCATTCTCCTTGGAAGCACGGTGCTTCCCTTCCGGCGTGTTCATCCTCCACTTGTAGCTTTGTGGCGTCGAACAGGTGAGTGGCGTATTTGTCAGGACGACACGGCTACCTGACCGCAAAATTAAGACCGCAGCAGCGACACGGTGAAGCCCTCCTCGTCTTCCTCCTCCTCCTCTTCCTCCTCCTCTTCCTCCTCCAACATCGAGTCGACCATGGACCTGTTCGAAGTGTTCCGGGTGGGTCAAGTCAAGCAAAGCGAGCTGGAAGGTTGCGCTCCGGAGGAGCTGCGGCGGAAGTACACGCTGTTGCTTCCGATCAACTCTCCTGAAGATTTGCTCCACCACAAAAACAACAACAATGCAGCGCTCGCCACATTCCCCAAAGAAGGTTCACTTTCTGCTTTCTCTTCCCCTTCCCTTCCCTTCCCTTCCCTTCCCTTTCTTAACCAGTTCTTTTAAAACTCAGGTCACATGATCGTGGATAAAAGTCGGTTTCAAACGTTGATCAACGACAAAGTGGCCCAAGCCACCGATTTGAACCTACGCAAGCTGCGCGCGCAAGCCGATGAGAGGATCTTTAGAGCAGAGGCAGCGCTCGAGAAGGACAGAATGGCGGTCGCGGAGTTGCTGCGCAGCACCATCGAGATGGAACGAGGGAAGCTGATGGAACTGATCGAGCGAGAGAAAAACAAGAAGAAGAGTGAAGGAGAAGGAGAAGCAGCAAAAGACAAACGGATGGACTCAGAGGAACTGCTCGTTGAGATGGAAAAGATCTTGCTTGGGCAGAAGCGAGTGTTGGACGTTGTCTTCAACAGTCCGTTCTTTCGGCCTCGGCAAGAATTAGAAGATGAAGGCGAAGGAGGAGAAGAAACAGGAAAGGGAGAGGATGATGACACAACCCCTGGTTCTTCAGAGGATCAGAACAACAATTAGCTCTGTCTCCCAAGCCTTTGTTGCCATTAAAAAAAAACCTAACTCACTTCTTCCCATTCTTCTTTTCAACTTTCTTTCACATGGATCAAGAGTAAAGAGCTCGAACCAAAGCCGTAATATCGGACGGAGCATCGGAGAAAGGTTTGGTGCAGAGACCGTCAAATGCAATGCCATGAATTGCTTTTGCCCAAAGATGAACAAACAAACAGTCCTACCTTCAATGTTTTTTTTGTTCTTTGCGTTTCTTCTCTTCTTCTTACTCGTTGTTGCTCTCATCCTCTGAAGGGTAAGAGGAGGGAATCACTCTCAGTTCCACTTCTTCCTCTTTTCTCTGCTCGGTTCTTCGCTTCTCGCGTTCTTCTCTCTTCTTTTTGCGGCTTAAAAAGAAGGCAAAGAAGAAGGGAGCAATGAAAGTATTGAGCAGCAGCGCCCAAATGGTCACTGAAAAGGTTAGCTGTCCCATTATCCCTTTATCCAAAGCCTCTATCGCCATCAAGAAACCTAACTCGCCTCGTCCCACCTTTTTTTTTTTTGTTAACTCTGTCTTTCATGATACAAAGAAATAGATAGACAATATAGCAAACCAATGCAAAGCCTAATATCGGTGAATCTGAGAAAGGTTTGGCCCAGATACCTATTCAAACCATACCACAGTAGATTGCTTTAGCCCAACGATGAGAGAAAAAGGAGGAGGAGAAGGGAGAGAAGAAGAGAACCAGCGCCTATTTTGGAAAACGCAGAAATGAGGGCGTAGAGAAAGCCCCATCCAACAGCTTCCGCGTCAAACAGATCGACAACTGGAACCACGAATCCAATCGACACGAAAAAGATGCTGTTGTTTTTTTTTTTTCTTTTAGAAAGAGGTAACAGCGTTGGAGGAGCACCAAACAATAAACAAAAAACGAAAAATGAAAGGAGACAGAGAATAGAATGAATAAGACTGGACTATACTATACTTACCCAGAAAGCCAATACTCCAATGGGGGTATTCTCCGATCCCACACGTTTTTCGCTCCTGCAACTCGACTGAAGCCAAACCCTGCTACAAAGGCTCCCAACAGGTTGGTTGTTCGAATGAGTCCGGCCACGACGGCTAAGCCCCATCCTGACAACAACACGCACGCCAGCAGTGCTGTTCTTTGTTCTTTGGAGAGCCGACGTTGCAGTCGCTGGGTCCTTGTCATATGTTTAGTGTCTGTATTTTTATCTGAAGCTTCTTCGTCGTACACAACCTTTGCTTCCTCGTTGTTATGTGCGTACTTCTTCTTTTTGTACTTCTTTCGGCTGGTCCGGGAATGCAATGTGTTTGGTTTGTAGTGTTTTTCCTCCTTTCCTCTATCATTTTTTCTTCTTCCTTCTCCTCTTCTTCCTCTTCTCTTTCAACTTTCTCTTCTTCTTCTTCTTCTTCTTCTTCTTCTTCTTCTTCTTCTTCTTCTTCTTCTTCTTCCATCGAATTGTTTCGTGTTTCACTTTTACATGCATGTTCATTCTCTTCTTCTTGTTCTTGTTCTTCCATCGAATCCTGCCATTCCTGGTGTTCAGCTTGTTCATGTTTGTTACGTTCTCGTTCTGAGCACTCTTCGCCCTTGGTTGCTACTTTTTGTCTCCCTGTACCGTTTGCCTTGGTTGCTTTCACTCCTCCTCTTTCTCCTACCGCCGCTTCTTCTTCCGAAACTTCTTGGGCGGGTTGTGGTCTTCGTCTGGATGATTCAGGAAGGCAAGGCCGCCACACCCACCGCCAAAGCAAAGGAAGGAGCCAACAAGCAACACCACCCAACAGAAACAGAAAAATGGAAGAAGCGATTGGAACTCCGATCAGCTCAAAGTAGTCTATAACTTCCTGTCGAAGAGAGAGAGAGAGAGAGAGAGAGAGAGAAAGGTTAGTGATTCTTTTTCTTGGGTGTTTGGTGACAGAAGGCGACCCACCAACGCGCTAACGTCGTCAAGCTGCAATAGAACGGACAGAAGAACGAGTGACTATCGATATAACCAAAGTTAAGCGGAGAAAAAAAGAGTTGGAAACAAATACAAAAGGGTCCGTACGAAAATGTCATCAACCATGGAGGCAGCAAAGATAAGAGAGCCCAAAGGGGTTTCCACTTCGTTGGCCTGCTGTAACAAGCTGATGGCCATGCCCATTGAGGAGGAAGAAAGTGCTATGCCCACTGCCAAGCTTTGTTCTTATGGTAAGTTTTCAGAGTGTCTTTCAAAAAAAATACTAGCAAGCAAGAAAGCAAGCAAGCAAGGAAGGAACTACAAAAAGAAAGAAATAAAGGAACAACAAGAAAGCTGAGAAATAAAGAGAACAACAACTAGAAAGAAGGAAGGGAAAAAACAGGAAGTAATCATGCCACCAACCCTTCAACAACTCCGTAGCCGAGAGCAAGGCAGAAGCCCAGGCCACAGACGGCGGGAAGGATGGTTCCGGTGAGGGCCGCCGCCACGGCCCGCCAGCCCACATCTTTCAACGGACCCAGGTCCAGGTGCAACCCCGCCCCAGCCACCATCAGCAGCAGGCCCAGCAGGCCTATAAGGGTGAAGGCCTCCGGGTGGGGCGCATAGTCCAACAAGCCAGGCCCCAACAGAATGCCGACCAGGATCTGTCCCACCAGGCGCGACCGAAACAAGGAGAAGACCTCCCCTGCCGCCCATAGCGAAGCCAGCAACACCCCTCCGGCCAGCACGTCCAATGTTGTGGCCATCTTTGCCCTCTGCGCGTGGAATTGCCTCCTGATCAGCCTTCATTATTGCCGACAGACCGAAAATTTTCCATGTCGTCACGAAATTTGCATCGACTTTGTGATTGGCTGGTTTCATAATTTAAGATTGATGATTGGTTGCTGAAAATAGTAATTCTGTCGACATTCTGGTTTTCTTTCTCACTTTTCTTTTTTCTTTCTCCATTTTGCTTTTCTTTTCGCGTCAGAAAAAAACCGCTCAGTTTTTTCGACTAGCTAAAACACACACACACACACAACAGCAGATCCTAATCATAATGTCTTTCAGGAACGAAGGTATTTTTACAATCTGAACGCCTAGAGAGAGAGCGATTTTGTGAGAGAGGGAGAGTGTGAGTTCACTTTAAAAACTGGTAGTGCACTGGAACAGGTGTGTGTCTGTTCTCAAGCCCCAAAATCATTTTCCCCCTTTTCCCCAAAAATATTCTAGAGAGATTTTTTCACCACTACTTTTTTGTTTTTCTTTTTAAAAAAAATTTCGCTTGCTCACTTCCTCTTCCCTAATAATAATAATCAGGAGGAGGCGGTGGCGGCACCTGCTACAACTGCGGCAAGCCTGGCCACTTTGCCCGTGAGTGCCCTGAGGGCAGCACTGGTGGTGGCGGCGGTGGCTACGGCGGTCGCGGATTTGGCGGCGGCGGTGGCGGCACCTGCTACAACTGCGGCAAGCCTGGTCACTTTGCCCGTGAGTGCCCTGAGGGCAGCACTGGTGGTGGCGGTGGTGGTGGCGGCTACGGCGGAGGCCGCGGAGGACGTGGCGGTGACTGCTATCACGTACTCATTTTCTCTCTTTGTTCACACTCTGGTAGAGGACCTCTTACCAATTTTTTTTTGTTAACTTAGTGCGGAAAGCCCGGTCACTTTGCTCGTGATTGCCCTGAAGGCGGCTCTGGTGGCGGCGGTGGAGGATATGGTGGCGGCGGCTATGGCGGCGGCGGTTATGGTGGTGGAAGGCGCTACGGCGGTGGCGGCGGCGGTTTTGGTGGTGGCGGTGGCAACGACACGTGCTACAAGTGTGGCCAAAGTGGTCACTGGGCTCGGGACTGCACCAACTAAACACCTATCTTTTTCTCTCTCCTCTTCTTTTTAACTTATGATGATGTGATGCTGAGAGATGGGCCTGTACATTTTTTTAACTTCTGTTCTCCAACTGCACCTGCAGTGTGGACGTAAGGTTAGAGGAAATAGAATTGGCTTGTTTGTTTTTTCGATACCCCCTCCTCTCTCTCTCTCTCTCTCTTTCTTCGCCCACAAGGGCCTCTTTTTTGTGTGCATTTTTTTTTCTCTCTCTCGGCTCGCACCAGCAAATAATTAAAGACCAAAAAAAAATGGAGTGCACAGGGCAAGACTGGAAACAAGAGAAGAAAGAAGGAGAAAAAGACCAAAGGGAATGCGAATATCACTCACTAGCATTTAGGAAGCGCTACCAGCGCGTATCATTTTCTCGATGAAACAGAGAGGGAAGAGGCCGGTCACACCGTTCACAGTGGCTCTGCCCCAATTGCTATCAAGCTCCTCGTACACATCAAATATCTCCCCTACCTGCAAGGTGAGCTCTTGGGGGCTTTGTGCAACGTACTTTCGCTTGACCCTGGCCTTGTATGGCGCCACCGCCTTGAAAGACATGGTACCACCGGAAGGAGGTGGCACGGCCTTTGAGGCATGCATAGTGGCTGCCCCGTGCATCAAGTCCATGGGCCTCGATGGAGGGGGTCGAGGGCTTGGTCTGGCCGTAGCGTATCCCGTGCCCATGCTCACTGCTAAGGGGGCCTCGTTGCTTCCAAAGTGGGGGATCGTAGCCTGAGCAACTCCCTCCGAGAAACCAAGCATAGGGCTGCTCTGTGGAAGATGGCTTTCTCGGGGAAGAGGGGGAGGGGGACCCCCGTCTCCTGCTCCGCCGCCGCCGTAAGGATTGTTGGCAGGTCGGTAGGTGTTGTAGACGGTGGGAGGGACTTCCGCCGGGGCAGTATCTCGAGGCAAAGGGATCGGAGGTGCGTCCGGGTTGGTGTTGTAGAAGGAAGGCGGGAGGGAAGGCACGATGAAGGAAGCATTCGCGGGGGATGGAGCGTTGTATGCGGAACGAGGAGAACTGGTGGGATCGGATGTTGTCTCGCTGGTGGTCTCCTCCTCGTCTCCGCAGTAGAAGGCATCGGGGAAGTTTCCTGTCTCCCTGGCGGCCTTCAGTTGGGAGAGGGTCGCTCTGGGACGAGACGCGGCGATTATTTCTTCAGTGTCGGTGGGCGTCTCTGCCTTTTGCAGCTCCAGCATGTGTTCCTTGTGCTTGCCCCACAGGCTAACCGCTTGTTCAAACCCTCTCGCTTCAACGTCCACCACCGCATTCCAATGTTTGATGAAAGTACAGTATCTGTTCATTGTTTTCACGTTCTCCGTCAATGGAACATGCCCCAGGGGGAGAGGAGGATGTAGGGGAGAGGAGGGTATACTTTTTTCGGTCGATGGTGGCCACTTGGTTCAGTGAGTCAGCAAGAAACTCAGCGTGCTTTTCGACCAGGCTTTCAAGAGCAGATAGGCTGTCCTCCCACCTTCGGGGGTCGCGGAGCTTTTTCTTTTCCGCTTTCTTCGTTCGGTTTTCTGCCTTCTTTATGCTCTTAAGGGAGTTGCTCCTTTGGTTCTTGTAGTTTCTTTCCACGTTGGCCAGCGTTTGTCGGTCGGCTTCCATTATCTTCTCGTAGTTGGCTCCCAGCTGGTCCACAAAGGCTTTCAGGCCGTTCATCCTTGCTTCCTCGATCCTGTACTGACAATCGGCTAACCTTCGTAAGCCATCTCCCAAGTCCCCTCCTCTATGTTCTGATATTTTAAGCTACGGTGGGAAACAGAAAGTGTATTTAAAAAATGAAAACCAGATAACAACATATAAGAACAGATGGAACAGAGAAATAGGGATAACTGTACCATAGCGTCAAGCAACGTCTGGCTGGCTCCAGTGGTTTGGTTGACCAAGATTTCATAGGTTTTGAGAGCTTTCATGAGGTCTTTGAATAGCGGCTCTGATTCTCGAAGCCGGTTTATGATCCTGTAGGTCTCCATGACCTTTCGATCCTCTTTTTCTTTCCTTTCGGCATCCATTTTTCTGTCTCTGCCCTACACGACCGTTTGATAGAATACAGGGACACGACTGGTTTTGTCTTCTCTGCCTTGTGTTCCCAGTCCCCAAATTTTGGATCAGGTGGAAGATTCGCAGACGGTCCAAGAGTGTCCCTTTTTTGATTGCGGAGTACCTTTGTCCAAGCTGCTCCTCTTGTTCTCGGGCCGCACCCTCCCTTATGCCCAGGAAAAAAAAAAAACCCACAAAGAAGAGAAGCGTCGTTTCGCGTTTATAGTAATTTTAAGTTCTCCTTATTTAGACCATTCTTTTAAGAAATAGCATTGGCTAAACGAACTCATCGTCTGAAAAATCATTGGTGCAGGCGGCAACATTACACCACAAACAAAAGCAAAAAGAGAGAGAGAAAGAGAACAACGGGATGCAAGCCACAGAGCTCGACTTGAATTCAAGGTTGCGTGCAGCTGCGCGCTCCGTTGAAGGCTACGCCATAGAAGTTCGCAGGCACATCCACCGCAATCCGGAGCTGCGCTGGGAGGAGGACCAAACCCTGGCCTACCTCCACCACCAGATCAACGGGCTCTGCCTTGGCAAACGCCAGGGCCTTCTCGTGGACGTTCAGACCCACTGGCGTGGTGGCCTCGTCGTCGACGTCACTCACCGACAGTACCGCCACCAACAGACAGACACAGGCTCTGCAAACAGAAGGAGGAGGATCCTGCTGCGTGCTGACGTGGACGCATTGCCCATCCAAGAGATAGAGGACGATGGCAGGGAAACGGTCTCGCAACGAAAGGGAGTGATGCATGCCTGCGGGCACGATGCCCATGCAGCCATGCTCCTCGCCGCTTTCTCTCTCATCGTTCGCGAGGAAGAAGGAGAGGGCTCCTCCTGCCCCGCTGAGTGGTTCTTTCAGCATCACGACTTTCGCTTTGTCTTCCAAAGAGCAGAAGAGAACCCAGGCAGCGCGCCTCAGCCCAAATCCGGTGGACAAACCCTCGTAGAGGAAGGCGTTTGCGGTGCTGCTGCTAGTGACCAACCACCAGGAGAAGTGATAGACAGCGTGTGCGGGCTGCATGTGGTGTCCACGGAGCAAAGTGGTGTGTTCTTCAGCCAGAAAGGGGCGTGCATGGCCAACAGCGACCGCCTCAAGCTGGTCATTCGCAGCAGCGGAGGGCACGCCGCCAAACCTCATCAAGGAGTAAACGCTCTGCGGGTAGCCCACGCCATACAATCCAGCCTGGACAGCTTCGTGGCGAGGAGGTTGGGTCCCAACGAGCCTTGCTCTCTGGAGCCAACCATTCTCAGGGCAGGACAAGGGAGCAACATCATGCCCTCCACCGCTGAGCTTTGGTATGGCGTCAGAACGTTGCTCCCCGAGAAAGAGAGACTGCAGTTCTTTGACCGGTTGGAGGAAGAGGTCCGAAAGGTGGTTGACACCTTTTGCACTTCAACGTCATCTACGGAACGTGTTGCAGTGGAGATAGAGAGGATCTTGGGACATCCCATGCTGTGGAATGATGAGAAACACGTGAGGGAGGTCATGCAAGGCTTGAAGAAGGCAGGAGAGAGTGTGGAGGAACGTTCGCCATTCTTGATGGGTGGAGAGGACTTTGCTTGGTATTTGCGGAAACGGCCTGGCTCTTTTTGGTTCCTTGGAGCTGGTCCACAGCCTCGAGAAGGAAAAGGTCAGAAGAAAGAGGAAGTGGCAAAAGAAGAGGAAGAAGAAGAAGAAGGAGAAGGAGAAGAGCGTAGGTATCCTCCGCATCATGCTCCCATGTTCGATATCGATGAGGGGTGCTTGTGGAGGGGAGTGTTGTTTTGGCTTGTTGTGGCTACTCTTCCTCATGAATAAAGCAAGAGCAACCTCATGAAGAGATAGAATAGAGCAAAGGTCATTTACTCTCTGGATTTAAAAAAACAAACACAAATAAGGGATTTAAAAGGGAAGCAGAGAAACAGTTTTCTTCGGCACATGTGTGGGAACTCGTTATTCTTAGGGATGCTCTCTCTCGGGGAGCACGAAGGCATATGTTCATCTTGCCTCGAACTGAACCACTGTGAAACGTAGCAATGAAAAGTTCGGGAGATGTTACACACACAAAACAGAAACACAAACTGGAGCGAAGAAACTTACCTCGCTTAGTCCGTTTCTTGTACATAATCCGGTAACCGCAGTGCCTGCAACGGATGACACCCTTTGGCGGGATGTCGGTCTCTCCTTGGCAATCTTTTGTTGAGGTCATTTTTAGAAGGAGAAAAAAAAAAAGCGATTCATTCATCAACCAGCAACATGAACTACGAAGAGAGGTGAGACTTACTTCCACAAATGTAAAACATTGTGTTTTTTAGGCCTTGCTGTGGTGGTTTGCGAAACGATCAGCAGCTTCCCGTCCCGACAACCGAGAGATCGCGAGTTCCGCAAGAAGGCCTTGCAGCTTTCTTTCTTCTCTCCAACAACAAAAGAAAAAGAACGGAATACTTTTTGCTCTGCAGCCTTCGTGCAGCCTTTGAGGAGTAATGGTGAAGGAAAGACGTCAACATTGCTCCAAAAAAGACAAGATGACGTCGACACAGCTTTTCGGTAAATATTTTGGCGAAACCTTTCTTAGAAATTCTTATATATATATTCCCTGGAATCAAGGTACCAAAAGTTTATTCGCAGGAATCATTACTGCCTGGTGCGTTCCTTCGTGAACAACTGCGGCTTCAGTTAGGGATGAAGCAAACCCAAATAACAGCCTTTGTCTCTTGCTCTCCCACCAAACGGAAGTGCGACGAAGAACATGCCTCAGAGCAGAAAAAGCACAAGAACAAAGAGGAGGTAGCGGGCGCGTCCACCAAACGGCACAAAGGCAAAGAAATAGTTCCAGAAGAAGTGGAAGAAACAAAAGAAGAACCAGCACGAACATCTACCAACAGAAAAGCAAACATTCAACGCAAAGAAATAAGTGAGGGGTGCTTTGTAAGCTTCTGCCCTGGCTACCTCAGCCTCTCCGAGGCCTCGGAGCTCTTCCAAGAGCTCCTCGAGCTGCCCAACTTTATCCAGGGACAGTTCAAGATCTTTGGCAAGTCCATCAATACGCCTCGCATGTATTCCTGGATGTCCGACCCAGAGCTGACCACCACCCTCTGCCAGCGGCAACCCGCATTGCCATGGTCGCCCACGGTGGCGAAGCTGAGGGATGAGTTAGGGGCGCTCTGCGGAGGGTGTCGCTTTAACTGCGTGCTTATCACCCTGTATAGAGACGGAAGGGACTACATCGGCTTTCATGCGGACAAGGAGGGGATCCCGGAGGGCAAGAACAAGATAGCCTCCTTGTCCCTGGTAGCGACACGGCGGTTCTTAATGAAGCAGTACACAGAGAAGAAGGCCTCCCTGGAGTACGTGTTGACTCCAGGAAGAATCATCTTGATGGAGGGCAAGACACAGCGGTACTGGAAGCACAGTGTGCCCAAAGAGACCAAGGGCACTCAGCCTCGAATTAACCTTACCTTTCGCATAGCGTGATGAATCCAATGGTTATTGTGGAGGTATTTAAATAAATAAAAAAAAGGGGTGCAGAAAATGCGTCATGTTTCTTCGCAATGAGCATCCATTCCCTTCACTCACCCCACCGCTTTGCCCTCGCAGACTTGGGAGAATGAAGGGTTGTTTTGGCGGGAAAAATGATCCCAAAAGACGCCTTCTCGAAGGTTCGTTGCTGCTTTGTGTACTGAAAAAATGCAACACTCAGTGACCGACGGTGAGGAACACTCGCCGGTGAAAAGGTTATCTACTTGATGGGATAATGTCTTCGAGAGGGTTGCCTGTAGATACTGTTTTGGGGCCGGCACTGTTGCCTCGGAGCGAGTCGTTAGGTTATATATATATATTTTTGTTATTTCATTTTTTTTTTTGCCTTTTCCCTTACTGATATTAGTATTTACAAGAACAGAAACGAAAGACTTTATAGCACAAGTATGGTTCAAACGAGCAAGGAAGATGGAGGGATCAAGAAGCGCCATACACCTGGGAGTAGAGCAACGATAATAACACGCCCATCAAGCGCAAGGAAGATGGAGGGATCAAGAAGCGCCATACACCTGGGAGTAGAGCAACGATAATAACACGCCCATCAACGAACAGAAAACGAGCAACAGGAAAAACCGGAAAGAGTCACTGTGTCCTTCTTCCACCTTCGTTTTCGTTGGTTGCGCTTTTTGTTTTTTGGTTTGCTGCTGGATCTGCTTCTTGTTGTTTTCCTTCTTTACCACTTCTTTCGTCGCCAGCCCTTTCGAAGAGGAAGAAGCAGAAGCTGCAGCAGTTTGCTCTTTTCGTTCTTTCGCTAACCACATTTCTCTTTCTCGCTTGATCTTTTCGATTTTTCGTCTTTTGTGTTTTTCTTGATGCTCTCTCATGCATTCCATTCGTTTCAACACTTCGTTAGCCTCATCCTCTTTGCCCATTTCTTTCAGGATGAAAGCGCAGTTCTTAAAGTTCTCTTCAGCTTTTCGTTGTAGCTGCTCCTCTTCGATCTCTTTTGCTTTCCGCAGTTTCTTTAATTGCTTCCTTTCTTCTCTTGATTTGTGTTGTTGCTGTTGATCGTGCTCTCTTTCCTCCGATTCTTCTTCTTTCTCCGTTTTGTGTCTTGATTGAAGCTTGTTGACGCAGTATTCCGCCCATTCTCTGTAAAACTTTTGCAACGATTGCATGCTTTGTAATGTTCTGAACGAATAACAATCCCGTTGATTCAAGGAAGAAGATGACGAAGAAGACGAGGATGATGATTCGTTGCCTCCGAAACACTTTTTGGTATGAATGAGAGCTTCCTTCAAGAGGGGTTCTGCTTCAGCGTATTGTTTCATCATTCTCAGACAGTTGCCCATCTTATAAAGATTGAGCCCGATGGAAGGATGGTACGCCCCAAATGACTTGCGGTTGAGATCTAGAGCGAGGCGATAGTAACGCAGTGCCTCCGCACAGTCCTTTTGACATTCATGGAGAGTGCCAAGTCCATTGCATACGCTTGCCACTTCGGGATGGTCTGGTCCCAATACTAAAATTTAAGTAACAAGAGTAACAGTGTTAGAATTACAGCAAAAACAAAAATGAAAATAACACCAAAGAATCACACAACACAAGAAAGCATTAACAATACCCTTGGTTCGGATATGGAGGGATCGTTCAAAGAGGTCTTTGGCTTTGGCGTACTGTTTTTGGGCAGAGTAGGAAGTAGCGATGTTGTGCAATGTGCGTGCTACTTCCGGATGTTCCTCTCCGAAACAGTTTTCGCGTATCTTCAGCGCCAATGCAAAGTTTTTCTCCGCCTCTTCATACTTCCGTTGTTTTCGATATCTTGTTTATGTCAGCAAATTAGGACCAAGAGCAGAAATAACGAGAACAAAAACATAAAGCGAAGAAACGAAGGAAAAAAGCGGAGATAAAGCACACGGACGTACAAGTTGCCAATATTGTTAAGAACAACAGCAACGTAAGGATGTTGCTCTCCCAACAGTTTTTTACGAATGTGTAGTGAACGAAGGAACAATGGCTCACTTTCGTCGTAGCGTGCTTGATGGTTGTAGATAAGGCCAAGATCATTGAGAACGATGGCTACTTCCAAGTGTTTTGTTCCCAACACTTCCTTCAACATGTCCAACGCTTCTAAATACATCGACTAAAATACACAAAGTTGAGTTTAAAAGAAGCAAAAAGGAGGAGGGAGGGGGGGAATGAAGAACAGGAAGAGCTGAAAGAACTGGAAGAAAGAAGGGCTTACTTCAGCCACGTCATAGTCACCCGTATAGAAGTGGAGGAAAGCGATATGCCTAAGACTGTTGGCTACAAGCGGATGCTCGGGGCTCAAACAGACCTTCCTTATCTCCATCGAGCTCTGATACTCTGCTATAGCCTCCGCATACTTTCCCTCCATGCCCAACACTTTGGCCAGACATTGTCTGGTGCGGGCAACTTCTAGGTGAGTGTGTCCCAACAATCGCTTCTTTAGCAAAAGACTATCCGTGTGAAGAGCTTTTGCTTCGGCATATTTGCTTTTGGTACTGAGCAATCTGCCCAAATGGTCCAAACAATTGGCTACTTGTAATCCATAATCGATGGCTGGACGTCGATGTTTTCTTACTTTGTGTCGGCCAGAGGAACAAGGAGAAGAAGACTGCTGCTGAGTGGTGTTTCGCTTGTTGGTATCATCGTCATCGTCAGAGCTGGAGTCTTCTTCGGTGTCGCTGCCTTTCCGGCGAACATGAACATGTCTTCGCAGTATCTTATTGACTTCACGAAAACCTTCTCTTCGGCGCCATCCACTTCGAGACAATGGACGACGAGTGTTACTTCCGCCTCCAGTTGATGATGGAAATGACGAGGAAGAAGATAAAGAAGAAGGGTTCTCGGTAAATTGATAATCAGGTTTGTAGATCGTAAGAGCACGTTTGAAGAGCTGTTCTGCTTCATCGTATTTTCCGAGTTGGGTGTATGCCGCTCCCAACGACATTAAGCTCTCTCCGATCTTCTCCAAACATACTTCTAAATATTCGTTCTCTTCTTCCTCTTCCTCTTTGGATTGCTGCTTATCGTTGCTATGGATGTTGATGGATTCCATTTGTGCCTTCAGATGGCTGTAGAGGTTTTCTCGGATACTGAGAGCTCTCTTCAAGTGTCGTTCAGCTAAAGAGTACTTGCATTGATCGCAGTAGAGTTTGCCGAGATGGTTCAAGGCAGAAGAGACTGCTCCTTTCCACATGGAAAGGTTGGTGGTGCCCATATCCAAAGATGTCTTCAACCCAATGCTTCTCGTTGCCGCGGTGTCGTTACTAACCTTTTCCTGCTTATCTCCATCCTCAACGTGTTCTTCTGCGATGCGAAGAGACTCTGCATAACACTTTTCGGCGACATCGTACTTGCCCTGTGCAGAATATGCAAATCCCAATTCGTTGAGAATCAACACGCGGTCCGTGTCGGATAATCCTCCTGATAACTTTTTCCGTTGTGCTCTCAAACCTTGTAGCTCTTCTTCTTCTTCTTCGTCATCTCCTCCTTTCTTTGCTGAACGTTCTCCCACTGCTCCCAACAAGCTTTGATAGAGTTCGGAGAAGGAATATGGATTCAGTCTCGTGCGGAAGATGTACTTTCCAAGCCTAGCAAAGCCACAAAACAGGTCATATTTGTGCAGTTCCATCACGCAGAGCCGCATCGCCTCTTTGATGTTGTGGCTGTTTGAATCGAATAACTTGAAGCCGGAAAGTAGGTCATCTCCACCTTTCTTGCATAACGTGTTCACTTTCTCCAACAGGTTGTAAAAGTATTCCACGAAACGATTCTTCCACAAATACAACAACGAAAGTTTGTTTTCATCTGCAACAACGTCGGAGCGTTGTCGTTCTGCGAGTTTTGCTTTTTGTTTCTGTCTATACTCCTCATCGTGCTTGATTGCTGTGATGGAGGCGAAGACTCGCACCGTATCGTGGAGATGGTATCTCCAAGCCACCGGATTGAATTCTAATAAGCTACTGGTGAGTAGCTCGCTTAGACCTTCCACTATCACGCTTTCGTCTGCCCCACAGACATGTGCAACTGCCATTTCTGAGTTTTGGTTTGGGTTACGTTAGTTAGTTGTGTTAGGAATGGAATAGGATAAAGCATAAGACCGTGAAGGTATTTACCATCAAAAGTACCAGGAAAGAGAGACAATGAAAGGAATAGTCGCTGCAATTTAGGAGGTAACAAATCGTAGGAAGCACTAATGCACATCTCGACTGTGTTGGCTTCGAGCCGCAATATCTCTGCTTCATTTTTTGACAGTCGCTCAATGAGGGTTGCCGCTTTCAAGTTCTTTTGTTTGGCGAGAGTGCCACCAACAACTCGCAATGCCAAAGGAAGGTAACCGCATAACTCTGCTAACCGTTCGGCTTGTTCTTCGGTTAACCGAGGTTCCGCATGTGTTGCTTGGGACGTTGAAGGGTTGGTGGAAGGAATTGAAGTGGATGAAGATCCAGGAGGAGAAGAGACAGCAGAGGTTGAAGAAGGTCCGTCTGAGAAGGCTTCTGAAGAACCAAGTCTTGGCGATGAAGGCGGAGAGAGAGGTGGCTCAGGAAATGAAGAAGTGAGGGCCGGTTGGAGTTGATGATTGGGAGAAGCAGCAAGCATATGAGGATAATTGATCTTTGGAGGTTGGGTGGCTTCCATTTGAAGCAGCATCAACTTGGCTTCTTCTTTGGAGAGCCTACCCAATTTCTTGACGCAAACTGCATTTACTTCGCCTCCAGACTCAAGTCCTAAGTTTCTGCGAGAGGTGATGATAACGAGACAAGTGGAACGAGGGATCAAAGAGGTGATTTGGGTGATGGTAGAAGCATCATCCAACAACAGGATCATTCGCTTTTGGTTGAAGCAAGAGAGGTAGTAGCCCTCCACTTCGGTGGCGCTGGAGGGCATGTCGATGGAAGGGTTGAAAGCACGAATGGTGTAGACCATTGCGTCATAGGGTTCCGTTGGTTTGGAGGTGGAGCCGTTCAGCTTGATGCAGAACTGGCCGTCAGGATAGCTGCTTGCCATGCTTGCCGCTAAGCGGCGACTGAGCGTTGTCTTTCCTGTGCTCAGAAAAAACAAAACGGAATGGAGCGAAGAGAACAAATTCATTAATTCTTGACTGCACACCTAAAGAAAGAAACGCAAAGATTGCAGAGCAAAGAACGTACCCACGCCGCCTTGTCCATAGAGGCACACGACTTTAACATGTTCCTCGGATTGTTCCACCGTGGCAATAATTTCTTCCAGCTCACCTTTCCGGCCAACGAAATCTCGTGGTGCAGCTTCCAACTTGTAAGTTAACTTATCTATACAACCAGTTAACTACAAAAAGTAGAGGGAGGGAGGGAGAGAGAGAGAGAGAGAGAGAGAGAAGAGTGCCTTGAATAGGTTGAAAAAATGAGCCAGAAGCATTCATGGTGAAGTTCATTCTTTGCAATATCATTTCCATGCTCATCTGATAAATACTTCCTGCACGACGAATGTAGGCCGTCGGACGGCTCCTGCTCATCAAATAAACAGGCGCAGTACCTTTGCTGACGTGCAGTTCCATCACATAAAAATCGGGGTTGGCTGGTGGAGCCAATGGCACGAATACGATGGCGCAAGTCCTTGCATCTACAGCGGGCCAAAAGGCCTCCACAATTCCATCTACGTGTAACCGTACTGCGTCCCTGTTTTGTTGTGTTAAAATGACAATGCCGAACCCCAAAAGGAGGGGGATTACATAAACAATGAAAAGCATAAGGCAACAAACGAAACATGAAACAAACAAGACCAAAAAAAAAACAAAGTGGACGGTATACCTGGATGCTCTAGGAAGGTGTACACCATGGACCACACCATCGTCATCGATACCAAAGTAACACACTCCTCCGTTGGTGTTAAGGAAAGCGTTGATGTACTTGCCCGCATACTCGGCGATTCGTTTTACGGGTTTGTCCACTTGGTGCAGCTGCTTGAACTCATGCTCTCTGTCTTCGTCAAAAGGTACCTTCTCTCCTACTTTGTAATAGCGATCTTGTGCTATATCTGCTAACGAAGCCTGTGGAGTGGGCCGGTGCTACTTGGGCAAAACCATCATTAATAACAAGTGTTGCATAAGAGGAACGAAGAGAGAAGAGAGCGAGATGAGTACCTGAGCATAAGTAGATACAAACGAAGGTTTCCGGTTCGCATTTGGCGATAAAACAGAGGAGGAGTAGGAGAAATCATCCCCCTTTTCTCGCGTCTCCAACAAAGAAGAAAGAGCATTAGAAGTTGAAAGACTGCGCTTCAGTCGTCGCTTGGGAGCTTTTGCTTTTTCTTGCCCATTCTTCATTGCTGTTAACGTTGGAGTAGAAGAATGTCCAGAAGACAGAGGGCCAGCAGCAGACAGGAACGCAGAAGAGGGCACTTGCTGCTCGTCAAGTTTCCTCATCGAGTCTCCTGCAGGGACAGAAGTGGAAAGCTGTGTTTGTTCTGGTGATGGTTGTTGCGGCTGCTCTCTGTTCTCCTCTGCGTTCTTCGACGTGGGGAAATAAATCACAGAGGCAGGAGGCATAGTCCCCATCGTCTCATCAGTGTTGCTGTTGTTTGGTTGTTGATGAGCCCGTTGCTCCTCCTCTGCTTTTTGGGCTTGGGCCTCAGCGGCCATCGCAGCCTGATCAGTAGAGGTGATGCAGGAGAAGCTGCGGTATCGGACCTTGTGTTTGGTCCTGCTCTTTGTGGTGTGAGTCTTCTTTTCGCCGTTTTGTAGTGGTTGTGGTTGTTGGTATAAGCGCGGTCCATCGGGTTCTAGCTCATCCGTTTTGTTCTTTTGCATCTTCGATTCTTTTCGATTTCAATCAATCTTTTTTTTAAAAAAAAAATGATGAAAACGCAAAAGAAATCGAATGGAAATCCAGAGTACAGTTTGATTCCTGTTTTTTTTTTTAAGAAAAGCAAAAACGCTTTTGTTAGAGCTTAAAGAAAAAGAGAAGGAAAACAATACAAAAAAAAATATCTTTAACGTAAAGCAACAACCTTCTCTCTTCTTCCTCTACTACCACGTCGTCTTTGATTGCCAGAAAAAAAAAATCTGCTGGAAAAAACAAAAAAAGATGGTTGATCTTCTTGTACTTCTTGTTCCTGCTTCCACCTGCTCCTACCAAAGTTTCCTGAGCTCGCTACTACAACAACCACCGCTACGCAATCGCCAACAAAATCGAATCGCCGCGGCGAAAACCGATTCCCTTCTCTTTCTTCTCTCTCTCCCTCCCCCCCAAAAAAACAATACACGTTAATACTACAAAAAAACTCTGCTACGCTTTTTCCCGTCGCGTTGTTTTTTTTTGCGCAGAAAAAGGGTGTGCTAAATGAAAGAAGATTGTGCGCTTGGTTGAAGGACACGTCCTTGCTATATCATAATAGCACTATGGTTTATTTTCTTTCTGTTAGTTTTTTGTGTTTGCTTTTTTGTTTAGAGGTTTTTTTTTTGTTTATTATACATTGATGAGAAATATTAAACCAAAGGAGACATGCAAAGCTTGCCATTTTTTTGCATTCATTCATTCGTTGTCGTTCCTTCTTTCTCATCTTTGTCGTTGCTATCGGTCGTTGCTGCGGCAGCTTCATCCTCTTTCCTCTGCTCCTCGACGGTCGACCCTTCCATCATTTTGGCGCTGCCAGCAGCCAACCTTCCAAAGAACAGTTCTGTCTGAGTCCGTTGAAGCTGTCTTCCAAAGTACTTCTCTTCGTCCGCTTCTTCTGCTGCTGCTTCTGCATCTTCTTCTGCTTCCGCTGCCTTGTCTTTTCCGTCTTTTTCTGGCTCTTTCTCCCTTTCTCTCTCTTTCCCCTTTTGTCTGTTGTATTTAAGCTTTCTGTTGATGTTGCCCATCAATCCTAATGGACTCTTCATCATCATCACTCTTTGCTTCTTCTCTTCTTCTTCCACCTCTTCCTCTTCCTCCCATTCCTCTCCAGTACCGCTTCCATTCTCTTTCCCGGTCGTGCTTTCTTCGCTGTGCCATTCAGAGTTGAACATCTCGATGCTCTGATGAATAGTTCGTTTGGTCTCGTCATCGTCACTCATGTCAGCTGCATTACTGGACGCTGCTGAGAAGTTACGAAGCACCCAGGGTGAGGATGGTGCTGAACTCTCACTTTCCTCGTCAAACTCTGCATCTCGCTGTCCTGGGAGCAGGCTGAAAGAAGAAGAAGGAGAAGCAGTTCTGGAAGAGAAGTCATCGTCTTCCGAGAGAAGACCAGAAGCTGTTTTATCGTCATCGTCATCTACTTCTTGTTCTTTTTCTTCTTTCGGCGAAGAAGGAGAAGGAGCACGTTTTCCATTGTTGTTTCGGTTTGTTGGAATGGGAGGAGGCTTTCTTCTTGGAGGAAGAGAAGGCATCCCTTCGCTGGAATAAAGTCGACTAGGAGAACAGTCGGCAGCAAGAGCCAAGTCTAAAGCGACGGAGGAGGAGGTAGGAGAGAGCGCAGCTGAGCTTTTGCGAGGAATATGTTCGCTAAGCGTGTGACGTTCACTGTCGCTGCTGTCGCTCTCTGTTTGTTGCGATCGAGAATGTTACAAGAATTCATTGTGAGGCCATGATGAGAAGTTTAAAATGAATAAGAAAACGGGAGAAGCACAAACCAATGGCATTAAA
>JAVKOQ010000581.1:0-26137 GCA_031835245.1 Balamuthia mandrillaris
AAAAAGAGAAAAATAGAGAAACAACAAAATAGAGCTAGAACAAATGATGATAATGATGACGACGATACTACACATGGCAGCAGTAGTAGTAATGGTGGTGGTGGTGATGATGGAGGAAGACGTCTTTCTCGTGCTATCACATTGATGAACCGTTTGACAGAAGAGCGGTGGACAGAGTTGACGGCAGTGACGAGTCGATGGAGCCCTTCTACCCAACATAAACATGCCTGGACTTTGACCATCTGGGAAGCACATTGTGCGCATCATAAATGTTTGCCAGCTCTTCCTTTAAATCTCCAACGTCATAATGTAGGAGCCTTTGTTCAATGGTTGATTTTGGATGTGGGTTATGCCTTGAGCTCTGTGCGTGATGTCATGATTGCCAGTCTTTATCGTTTGCATGATGAAAGTATCCAACAACAGCTTGACTCCCTTTCTGCATCCTCCTCCTTCTCCTCTTCCTCCTCCTCCTCCTCCTCCTCCTCCTCTGTTTCCTCCATGATCTCTTCAACTTCAGTATCATCATCATGTACCACTTCTCTCCCACCTTCTCCTTTATCCAGAACCCTTCTTGGTGATGGTGTCACTCGAGCAGCAACAACAGGAGCGACAGGATGCACTACAGCATTGACAACAACCTCAGACCATGCTTACTTGTTGTTGCTAAAAAACCAAATGGATGCCATCAAAGATCAAGTCAAACAGGCCATTCGACATTGCAAAAGAGTCAAACCCTCCTGTTCTAGCAAACAATTGTGCAAAGATGCATGTTTGTTAGATGATGTCTTACATATTATCGCATCCACTCCAGATGGACTGGTGAGCAAAGCTGCTGAAGCCAGTTGTTGGTTATACAGTGTTTGTACTGGTGCCAGAGCCATTACAGCTGCAAACATTTGTTTGGGTGATATTGTGGCATTTCGACCTAAACTTTCATCCTCCTCTTTCAACAACAACAACAACAACAACAATAATGACAACATCAGCTGCCATCACCAAGAGGATGCATTTTCTGCTCCTCCTCTTTATTTCCTTTCGTTGTGCCAACAAGTCACCAAAGGAATACCAAATCATTGGAATCATGTCGTTACATTTGAAGGTTATTTAACACCACCACCACCACCACCACTACCATCATCATCATCATCACGAGGATCATCTTCTTCACCATCACCATCATCACCACTTAGGACCGCTGCTGCTACGACCTCTGCTGCTGTCACCACCCCTGCTGCCACCACATCAACAACATCAACACCAAGCATTTGTCTTGGAGATTTTATTTACTGGTTAAACAAGCATCTGTTATGCAAGCATGGTTTGGATTTGCGCGAGTTTCACAACTGGCGCTTAACAGATACACAAAAACAAACATCATTATGGGGATGGTCACGCGATACTTTAAATGCCAAGTTGCAAGATCGGGCTGTTCGGGCTGGTTATCCTGAAGGATTGTTTTCCTTTCACTCCTTGCGTGCTGGCTTCCTTTGCACTGCCTTGATCTTGGAGGGACTGCAGGAAGGCCACAGTCAGAACAATGTACTGGATACTACTGCCCTTATCGCAGGTTGGGTACCTCGTGGTAGATCCCAGCAAGTCTACGTCAAGGATACATTAAAACGTGCTATTGTGGCCAATCGCTTGGTCAGCAATGTTACCACCACTCATCCTCATTCTTCTTCTTCTTCTTCTTCTTCTTCATCATCTTCATCCTTTGTTGCAACTACCACTGCTGATTATCATCCCCCTCGACATTGCGGTTCGTTACTGCTCATCTGATTTTTGTTTTTTCTTTTGTTTTTTCTTTGGCTGGGCTGGCTGCCTGACCAGCGTCAATAAATCACCACCACCACCACCACCACCACCACTATCACTTGATGGACTGACTTGCTCTCTTTTTGGTTCTTTTCATTCTCACTCCCTTGCATACATACAGTTATTGCTCCAGAGCTAGTTACCAAAGAAGCATTTCACAATCTATCCCCAGATGCTTTGCAACAATCCAACTGGTCTGCAGATACCAACTATCAGAGTTTTATTTATGCTGTTCGCCAACGGTTTGTTTGTTTGTGTTCATGTTTCGGCGGCTTACATTGCTGCATCAATACATCACCACCACATCACCACTTATCTATCTATCTATTTCTATACATCTATCTATCTATGCGAATTTATCTATCCAGGTGGGTTATAAAGCATTTGTTTGCTTGCTTGGCATTCAAAAATGCACCCATAGACCTAGCGCTCAGCTAGAAACGCTGGAGGTTTATTGTGGCAGCAACAACATTCATAGTCTAAAACAATAATTGTTATAATTAGTCTTAGTTCATTTGTTCTCTATTCTTTTAACTTCAACTCACACTTTCCTTTTGTCTCTTTTCCTTTTCTTCTGTGCTCCTCTTTCTTTCTCTCTTATACCTCCTCTCTTCTTCTTCTTTTTTACTGTTCTTTGGGTTCATGAAACGAACAGATTTGCCAACCAAAGATCAACAAATACGATTTTATCGCTCCTTGTGGCTTGAATGTTGTACCGCTTGGGTAGAAAATCATCCAGATGAGTTTGATAAGGATGTGCTAGCTGAAGCTACAGCCACCTATGAGGCCAAAAACAAATCTCCTCTTCGTTGGCCCAATATTCATTGCCAGCTGTGCCGTCAACACATCTCTGGCATTCTACAAAGCTTTTTCAGTGGCTTGAATGAGCTGGTGGATGAGTTTGTAGCTCCTATACTTCCCAAGTTGGTCAACGGATCACCCATTCACAAAGCATTCCTCACCCCTCGTCAAGAGCAATCATCCTCCTCCCTTGCTTCTCTCGATGATGATGATGACAAGAGTCCTGACTCAAAAAAACAAACACCACAACGACAACGAGTTCGCAGAGCACTTCAGCGACAACAATTGTTATCCAGTCGACTCAAATATCTGAAGAATGGCCATCAGCAACAGATCGCTTGGCAGGCACCAGAAATCCGTAGACTTGTCACTTGGCGCTTGCGTGATGGATGGTCTTGGTTGAAGATTGCCAAACACTTGCCTACCCAACGTCGAACCAACAATGATTGCTATGATAAATGGCGCAATCTCCTCACAGAATTCTCCAACAATCTGGATTTGAAGGCCAAATACTTGATGGCCCATGATGAGGACTTTGACAAATCGGAGATGATGATAGTGGCAGCAACAACTTCACTCCATCATCTGTCTCCTACTGCTACCACTGATTATATCCATCTTGGATGAAGAGGAAGAGACAGAGGAGAATGATGATGATGATGATGATGATATTATGATTATATCTTGTTAGATTATATAGGTATTTCTATACGAAAATTGAAAAAATTGCTACTTTGACCCACTTTATCCGTTGGACTTATAGACTTAGAGTTTTATAGAATGGACCATGGGGAGTTGAATGCCGTAGGTTCTGAGTACCAATCCTGCTCGGGGTTTGTGCTTCATCAGAGCACTGCTTTTGCTCCCCTATTTTGCATCACTTCCTTTTTTCTCCCTTCATGACCCTGTTTTATTTGGACTTGGTTGTTTTTATTTTTTCTTCACCCCCACTGAAAATCACTTGCATAGTTAGCGCTCCATCAGAGCGCTACTTTCACACCCTTAATTTGAACCACTCTCTCTTTTTTCCTTACATGACTCAGTTTTGTTTGAACTTGATTGTATTTTTCTAAAAACTGACTTCTTTTTTTTTAAGATGTGTATACAGCACTCCGTCAGAGCGGCACCTTTTCTTTGTTATTTAGGGACGTGTTTGGAAAGTTTTTTTTGGTTCTGACCCTCAGGGTTGTTGTGAGAGTGAATTATCTCGTTTTTGGCTCAAATAATTAATTTCTCGGGTACACGATATCCTCAGAGGCTGAAACTGGTTGCATTCGATTCTCCATGGTCTAGAGCATAGGTGGGTAAATTTTCATAGACAAAGCTTGTTTGGTTACAGACTTGGCTTTTTTTTATATTTTTGTGTCTAAAATGGAATATTTATCATAATCACAAAGTTTTTCATTCTTTCTTTTTTTTTTTAGAGCTGTATATGCAGCGCTCCATCGGAGCGGCACCTTTTTTCTGTATTTGGGGACGTGTTTGGCAAGTTTTTTTTTTGTTGTGACCCTCAGGTTCATTGTGGGAGTGGATTATCTCGTTTTTGGCTCAAACAATTAATTTCTCAGGTACACAATGTCCTTAGAGGCTGAAACCAGTTGCATTCGGTTTTCCATGGTCTAGAGCATAGGTGAGTAAATTTTCATGGACATAGCTTGTTTGGTTACAGACTTAGCTTTTTTTATATTTTGTCTTAACAATGGAATATTTATCTATAACATACAGTTTTTCACTCTTTCTTTTTGTTTTAAAGCAGTGGATGAAGCGCTCCGGCGGAGCAGCACCTTGTCTGTGTTATTTTGGGACTATGTCTAAACAGTTTTTTTTTTGTTGTGACTCTCAGGTTTGTTATGGGAGTGAATTATCTCGTTTTTGGCTCAAATAATTAATTTCTCAAGTACACCATGTCCTCAGAGGCTGAAACCGGTTACATTCGATTCTCCATGGTCTAGAGCATAGGTGGGTAAATTTTCATGGACAAAGCTTGTTTGGTTACAGACTTAGCTTTTTTATGTTTTTGTTTATACTTATGGTTGATATTGCTCCCTTCTTCAAAACTTTTGCTTTCCTCTTTTTGCACTCCTTGTAAGTTGATATTTAGTTTTACTACTCCTCCTTTTCTCTTTTTCTTCCTCCTCAAACTCACTTGTATAGTTAGTGCTCCATCAGAGTGCTACTTTCACTTCTCTATTTTGTACTATTTGCCCTTTTTATCCTACATGACCCTGTTCTGTTTGAACTTGGTTGTTTTTATTTTTTCTTCATCCTTCCTCAAAATCCCACGTGGGGTTAGCACTCCGTCAGAGCACTACTTTCACACTCTTAATTTGAACCACTCTCTCTTTTTTCCTTACATGACTCAGTTTTGTTTGAACTTGATTGTATTTTTCTAAAAACTGACTTCTTTTTTTTTGAGCTATATATACAGCGCTCCGTCGGAGCGGTACCTTTTCTCTGTTATTTGGGGACGTGTTTGGAAAGTTTTTTTTGGTTTTGACCCTCAGGTTTGTTGTGAGAGTGAATTATCTCATTTTTGGCTCAAATAATTAATTTCTCGGGTACATGATGTCCTCAGAGGCTGAAACTGGTTGCATTCGATTCTCCATGGTCTGGAGCATAGGTAAGTAAATTATTATGAATGGAGCTTGTTTAAATGCAAACTTAGTTGGACAGAGAAAGCTTTTCATTTTCTTTATTCTTTTTTGCTTTTTTTCTTTCTTTTTTTTTACTCTTTTCTTCTTTTCCTTTTCCTTTTTTTTTTCTTATTTTTCTTTTGTTAGAACCTGAGCATAGAACCAAGACAGGAACCAAGAGAAAGACGGGAGCCAAACGTATTTAATGAGAGGAAGAAAACAAGTGTGTTTGTGAGTGTGTTGTTTCTTCGTTTTTTCGTCTGTGTGTTCTTGGTTGTGGGAAAAGTATTTATAGTTGAGAAGGCAACCAAGGAAGGAAAGGGGCTCGGGGTTGGGGAGTGACTTCTTGGTTTCTTTGTTCTTAAGTTCTAGGCTCAGGAAAGTTCCAGGGAAGGCAGGAGAAAGATCTTCGGAATGGCTCGGTGTTGACATAAAAGATCGATGATAGCTGACGTGAGATTGTCGACAGAAAAGAGAAAAGAAACGAAGAAAGAAGTTGGTTATGTTGGCAGTTGCCAACACTTTTTTCTTTTTTCTCTTCTTTTTCTCTTTATTCCTTTCTTTTCCTCTTCTTTCCTCTTTTTTTTCTTTTTTCTTTTTCTTGTTCTTTTCTTTTTCTTTTTTTCTCTTTCTTTCCATTTTCTTTTTTTTTCTTTTTTTTTTCTCTTATTTCTTCTTTTTCATTTTCATTTTTGCTCATTTTTTTTCTCTTTTTCTTTCTCATTCTCTGTTTCCTTTTTTTCCTTTCTTTTTTTCTCTTTTTCTCTTTTTTCTTTTCTTTTCTTTCTTTTTCTTTTTATTTTTTACTTTTCCTACTCTTCTTTTTAGCTCTTTTTTCACTTTTTCTCTTTATTCCTTTCTTTTCCTCTTCTTTCTTTTCTTTTTCTTTTTTTCTCTTTCTTTCCATTTTCTTTTTTTTTCTTTTATTTTTTTTCTTTTTCCTCTTTTCTCTTTATATCCTTTTCTTTTTTTTTCCTTTTTGTTTTTTTTTTCTTTTCTTTCTTTGTACCAAGATTCTAGCAGTTCTTTCTTTTTATTAGTTGGCCAGAATAACACTTTTTTTTTATTTTTCTTTCTATTCAATTAACCACCAATGTTACCACCACTCATCCTCATTCTTCTTCTTCTTTTTCTTCTTTATCTTTATCTTCTATTGCTACTACCACTGCTGCTAATCATCATTCTCCTGGGCCTCGACATTGTGGTTTGTTATTCATCTGATTTTTTGTTTTTCTTTTGTTTTTTCTTTAGCTGGCTGGCTGGCTGGCTTCAATAAACCACCTGTGCTTACTTCTTCTCTTTGTGGTTTTTTTTATCCTCACTCCCTTGCAATTATTGCTCCAGAGCTAGTTACCAAAGAAGCATTTCACAATCTATCCCCAGAGGCTTTGCAACAATCCAAGTGGTCCGCAGATACCAACTATCAGAGTTTTATCCATGCTGTTTGCCAACGGTTTGTTTGTTTGTTTGTTTTTTGTTTTTGTTGGCCTCTGCTTGTTGTTGTTTGTTTGTTGGTTTGTTTGCTGGTTTGTTTTGTTTGGATGGTATCTACCACTATTTATCGATCTATTCAGTCATGACTTGTTTATTTGCTTGCTTGCATTCAAAAATGCACCTTTAGACTCAGTGCTCAGCTCGAACGCAGAGGTTTATTGTAGCAGCAACAACATTCATGGTCTAAACGATAATTATTAGGATTGATTGGTGTTGATCTATCTATTTGTTCTTCTTTTGACATGGCATCATTTATTCACACTTTGTTTTTTGTCTCTTTTTCTCTCTTTCTTTCTTGTTCTGTCTTTTTCTTTTTCTCTTTCTCTTCTTCTTCTTTTACACTGCTTCTGTAGGTGGTTCATGAAACGAACAGATTTGCCAACCAAAGATCAACAAATACGATTTTATTGCTCCTTGTGGCTTGAATGTTGTACTGCTTGGGTAGAAACTCATCCAGATGAGTTTGACAAGGATGTGCTAGCTGAAGCTACAGCAACTTATGAGGCCAAAAACAAATCTCCTCTTCGTTGGCCCAATATTTATCGTCAGCTTTGCCGTCAACACATCTCTGGCATTCTACAAGGTTTTTTCAGTGGCTTGAATGAGCTAATGGATGAGTTTGTAGCTCCTGTACTTCCCAAGTTGGTCAACAGATCACCCATTCACAAAGCATTTTTTATTTTTCGTCAAGAGCAACCATTCTTACCTACTTCTCCTAATGACTTTCTTAAAAACGATGATGACGATGATGAAAGAAATCATAACTCAAAAGAAAAAACACCATGATGACAACAAGTTCGCAGAGCACTTCAGCGACAACAAATGTTATCCTACCACCACTACAGTCATATCCATCTTGGATGAAGAGGAAGAGGCAAAGGAGAATGATGATGATGATGATGATGATATTATGATTATATCCAGTTAGATTATATATATGTATTTCTATGAGAAAATTGAAAAAATTGCTACTTTGCCCCACTTTATTCGTTGGACTTATAGACTTAGAGGTTTATAGAATGGACCATGGGGAGTTGAATGCCGTAGGTTCTGAGTACCCGCTCCTAACCCTAACCTAGAAAACTTGTTTTAATTATAATCAATTGAAATTTTTTAAACTTCCTTTATTTTTCTAAACAATAGTATAGAACTTTTGTCACACAGCACGATCTCGGTCTGATCAATAGGATGACATCACCCAGCTAATCAACAGAATCTTTAAGTATTGTGTTACCATGGGAGAAGGGAGAAGAAGGAAAAAGGAGAGAATAACAGAATTAGAGAAAGTACATGAAGCAGGTCTTTCTAATAAGAGCAAACCAAGAACCACCCCAATCTTATCTCTCCTTTGTGAGTGTTGTGAGAGAGAAAGGGATTGACACAACCCAAGGCTGGGTTGTAACACTTTATCAAAATAAAGGTACATGATCAATTAAGATTGCTTCCTATTCCAATAATAATCCATACCCAATAAGGCCAGTTGGCAACTTCGCTACTATTTTCACAAACAGTAAATGTTTTCCACTCAAAAAGGTTAACCTGATCAGCATTTTCAAGAAAGAAAAACATGGCCACTAGCGTTGAACTGGCAGCTAGAGTCCATGCACTGATCCTTGATGCATGTGTTGCCATGCTTGTAGCACTTGCCACCACAACAAGTGCTGCCTAGTTCACAACACTCTCCATCTGCTGCATCAGGACTGGCTTGACAGCAGGTCGTGTTGGCAGCACAACACTTCGAATGGCCACAACAACTTGATTTAGTTGGCAAAGAGGAAGAAGATGCAACGGATGGGCGGTGCTGTGAAGGTACGTCACAACAAACCATGCCACAGCACACTTGAGGCGGCATGCAGCAGATGTTGGTACCACAACAGAAAGTATCATCTGCCCAGAAGAGCTCGCGGTCTCCACAGCAGGCGGGTTAAGTTGATGGCACAACCGAGGCCGTTGCAACAGGTAGTGGGTGGGACAACATCCTTTGTTATGAGTGATACAGCCTGAAGGACCGCAGCCCTCCTCTGCGCAACAGAAGTAGCCAGCGGGACAACAGCCTGCGGCCAGGTCATAGTTCGGTCCAGTGTCCTTGCAGCAAGAGGCCAAGGGACCTTGGCTTGAGCAAGTACCACCGCAGTATTGGATCTCTCCACTTGGAACGTTTGTGCAGATTTTAGCAGAAGATGGCGTGCTGCTCATGGGACACATGCTGATCATTTCCTCATTGCTTGGCTTAGGCAGTGGCCTTGACTTCCACTTTTTTCTGTTTGTGGGTTTCCGTTTGCCAACGAATAACAAATGCAAAGCCAACATGAATGTTTGAAGAGTATCCTTTCCTTTGTAACATGATTACATTTGATATAATGGCATAAAAGTATTGGAATCGTGAAGGGAGAGAGAGAGAGAGAGAGAGACTTGTTATTGCCCATATCCTTTCTTCTTCTGTGAAGCAGTTGGAGAGCAAAAGGATCTAAAGGCCTGCGAAAGGATCATTGCCTTGCTGGAAGTTGAACGAACCAGATGTTGCAGAAGGGGTGCCAAAGGGGGATGTAGCACCACTGTTCTGCATGCTTTGCTGCAATTGTTGCTGTCTCAGTTGAAGCTGTCTTTGTTGCTGCTCCAGTTGAAGGCGCTGCTGCTCCAAGTACTTGCGTTGCTGTTCCAACTGGTCGCTTCCCAAAAGATTGGTGGGAGCACCGCCAGAGGAAGGTGCAGCAAAGGAAGGAGACGGCGAAGAGGCAAAATAGGGGGAGCTTTGCGGCTGGAATTGAGGTTGGAAGGAAGAAGTGGAGGAAGTAGCAGCAGCAGAGGAGGAAGAAGGAGAGGGTTGGAAAGATGGGGTGAAGGAAGTTCCAGCAGGAGTGCCGCCAAAGGCACCAAACGAACCAGCAACCGGTGGATAGGCCGTTGGGCCTGAAGCAGGCCCAGCAAAACCGGATGAGGAAGGGTTAGTGGTGGCAGATGCAGCAGAGGGCAGCAACACCCCTCCTCCCCCCATGCCGCCCATCGCAGGGTAAGGGCTGCCAGTGCTGCCATAGGTTGGAGCTGCAACAGGGGCGGCCGTAGGACCACCAAGAGAAAGGCCTGCCATGGATGGAACTAAACCGCTAGAAGTGGTAGCTCCGCTGCCACCAAAGGAGGAAGGAGCATCCATGTGCTTGAAGCCCTGGTTGGTGATCTTGCTAAAATCATCCGAGTTGATCTGGGAGAGGTCCATCACTTTTTGGGAGTTGGAAGCTACGCCCTTGGGCCTTTGTGCTGCAGTGGACAGTCTTTGCTGTTGACGCTTGTTGAGAGGCACGTTGCTACCACTTTGAGGTGATGTCGCCGCTCCATAGGAACCAGAGGAACTTAGTTGCTGTTGCTGTGGCACTTGCTGGGGTTGAGACCCAAAGTCTGCAAGGAACGGATTGCTGCCACCGCTCTGACCGAAAGCGGTAGTGGGTTGCCCTCCACCAGCAAGGAACGGGTTGTAGGAAGCTGAAGGAGCTGCTGCGGCAGGTGTCGCGGCAGTTGGGCCTGCAAAATATCCCCAAGAAGACAGATCGGCCGCGCCACCAGCACCACCGGAAGGGGCAGGAGTAGAAGTGGGTCCACCCAAGAACAGCGTCTCAAAGTCCACTTCCTCCTCTTTCTTCTGTTTATCTCCAGTGCTACCTTCTTCTTCGTCGCTGTTGTAGGGAGAGTTTTGCCAAGAGTCGGTCTTCTCTTCGTCCTCATCGCTGCTGCCCTCAGAGCCAGAGGCAGGTCTTGGCATCCTTCTCTTGGAGGAAGCAGGGGAAGCGCTTCCAACTGCAGAGGAGGTGGAAGGCCTGGCGGAAGCACGCCTGCTTCGACGCTCTTCTCTCTCTTTCCTTCTTCGCTCTCTGTCGGTGTCCTTTCCAGAGGCGGAGCGCTCCTTCTTGGAGGCTTTGGTGGTCGCGCCAGCCGCTGCATCTGAACCGCCCAGAGCCGGATCGGGGCCGGGCTTGCCTCGCGCCAGCCACAAACAGTGCTTCAAATCACGAACCCAGGGCTTTTATAATTTTTTTTGTGTTTTTGGGTTAAAAAACTTTTTAGCTCGTTGGGTTGATTTTTTTTTTTCATCTCTTTCTTGAAAGAAAAGGAGGTAGTACCTCTTTGTGGGCGAGACTCCTGCCAAACATGATGATGGGCTGGCCAGCAGCGGTCACAAGACGGAACTGGGTGTCAGACTCGTCGCTGATGAGCTTCATGTTGGGTCCCAGATAAATGAAGACCTTGAGCCAGTACTTGTGGGAGCTCTTCTTCTTGGTAAGCAACAAACAGGTATCAAAGAGGAAAAAATAGCGCGGCTTCTTGCTCATAGTATTCGGGCTAAAGTAGATGAGCTCGCCATGTCGGATCAGCTTGCGCGCCTCCGTCAGCAATGGCTTTGGCTTTGGTGTAAGCATGGAATACACCTTCCTTACATCGCTCAGTCCAGAAAGGTGAGACATTTTGGCTGACCTTTAGCTTTTTTTTTTCCCCTCTCTTTCTCCCCTCTTCTTCTTTTCAACACGCTCCTTTCGTTCCCTCCTTTTCTTCACTTCCTTTCTGCGCTGTATGAACTGAACACCGTGTTTCCCCTTTTTTTTTTTGTTGTTTGTGGTTTTTAAGGATTTTTTCGCCGACTTTCTTTTGTCGGCGAAAAATCAGCTGTCCGCACGAAATGAGCAAACAGAAAATGATTGGCCCGCTACCATTAATTTTTTGAAAAATGAGTGGCCAACCTACGACAAGCGGTGCCGCTTCTTTGAGAACAAGAACAGAAGAGTAATGCACGGTAATGCAAAACGTGAGGGCTTAGTTCCGAGCAGGAATGTAGTCTTATGCCGGGAGTCCGGCATCGCTGTCGCTGCTGTCGTCGTCTCTGCAGTCGAAGCAGTTGATGCCGATAAGCTCCTCCTCCTCCGCAATGGGGATCTTCTTGTTAGCGCCGTTGTTAGGCGGAACAGGGACGGCGGAGCTGAGGTAAGCAGCACCAACAGCCCGATACACAAACAAATGGTGGTATGAAGCTTCATGTTTTGTCGTGGTTCTGCTGCGTGGTTAGGTGGTGAAGAAGATAAGAGAGAAATACATTAGTGTTTGGGATCCATTATTTGTCGTTGTTGTGGGAAAGGACAGCTCTTTACTTTTTTTCGTCTTGTCGATGGTGAATGTCGTTTTCCTCTGCGTTTTCTTGTTGAAGTTCCATGGCAGGGGCCACAATATTCGGGGTGTGCATTGCTCATCCTCAACCTAATACGTATGTACTCTCTGTTCTTATGTCCTTCTCCAAGTGCCTCTGGAGACGTTGCTTGGCTAGAGTAAAGCGTGCATTCCTCCTCCACCTTCTTGCCTAGTTTGGGGCCGTTTCTTCAAAATGAAAGAAATTCCTTCCAAAATTTCACAAACTTTCGCGTCCATTCTGTAACGGCCACCTCCCCAAGAATTGGTTTTTCGTTAATGCTTCAAGCGATAGTAAACAAACGATCCAGGCAGCCCCTACTACTGCAACCATTACTGCTGTGGCTAAGACCCAATCGGAATAAAGGTGTTGGGATAGGATCTTTTCGAAGGCCATTCCCTGTGCAACCAACAAGGAATTTCGAGAATATACACGAACAACCATCGCCTCATCTCGTAGAATATAAAAGCAATTAGCTTATTTGCGAAGTCAGTCTTCATACAACAAATACAAAAACATAACGCACAAACACAACCCATAAACGACATTACCCACTACAATACAATGGCAAGAGCTACTCTCTTCCTAGCGTTGCTTCTTGTTGCGTCGTTCGCCTTCACTGGCACTCATGCTGAGGGAAAAGGGCACGCCCACGACGATGGAGGCAAGCAACAACGAACATTGACTGCGACGGGGCAAGGCTCAGTGACGGTGGAGGCCAACATCGCCCAAGTCTTCTTGGGTGTGGAGGTTCGTGCTGACACAGCCACAGCAGCCCTCCAACAAGCCGCCGAACAACTGGCCAACGTCATCGACTTCCTCGAAGACCAACCCGAGGTGGAGAACTTGTCCACCGCCTTCTTCACCCTCCAGCCCATCGTCAACGAGCAAAACCAAATCGTGGGCTTCGTCGCCATCAACATCGTCAGCTTCACCGTCAGCAACATCGAGAGATTGGGAGCCATCATCGACGGTGCTGTGGCTGCTGGTGCCAACCGCATTGACTTCATTGCATTCTTGGTGTCGGAGGAAGACCTCGCTGCTGCCCAAGCCTTGGCCTTGGAGAGAGCTGTGGAGGATGCTGCTAACCAAGCGGAGGCGGTGTTGGCAGGGTTGAACTTGGAGTTCGTGAAGGTTGTGGACATCCAGATCCTGTTCGTGGGAGGTGGTCCTGTGTTCGCTAGAGAGGCTGCGGATACGCCTCAGGCCACACCGTTGCTTCCTGGACAGCAAACGGTCAACGCCGCGGTCCAAATTACCATTGCGTTCGATGAAGCAGATAAGTGAGGCCTTCCTGCCTTCTGCAGTGATGTTGATGAATGTTTCTGCTTGAATAATAAAAACTCAGCCTAGTTTCAATGGAGTTTGCTGTAACGCCTCCTCGCCTCAGAGAAAAAACGAACATGAAGAAAGAAAAAAACTAAAAGTAGAAAGCGAAGAAACGAAAAGGAAGAAACACTGAACAAGAACAACACGTCGTATAAAAAATGAAGAGAAAACAAGGTCAAAAGTAGGAAAGGCGTACGTACTTGTAAACGAACAGGGACAGGGCAGAGGCGGTACTGAGGCACATAGTACGCCAACATAACTTGCCGACAGGTTTGGCGGGTGGTTGCTTTTCTGCAAGGCAGTTACAGGAGAGCAGACGATAAAAATAAATGGATCCGAGTGGAATGCCTTTCAAGCAGGGAAAACACAACAGGCACGCAAGAAGAAAGCAACAGGGTCCCAACCCACCCTGGGAGAAAGAAAAGCAAACCAAGGGGACCCACCACAAAGTACTGAGACAAGAGGGGAAGCCGTCATATCGCAGTTGCCCGTAACCCGTAACAGATTGTCATTGGCCATGCGCTGTTGTGTAAAGATGACAGTGCAAGCCCTGCAAGAACGGGGTCCTCCTGCCCATGCCAATGTTCGTTCACACTGATTCTGTCTCTCTCCCTTCCGCTGAGGTTTCCCGTGCTACGTCTTGCCAACCTATTAGATAGACTCGATGTGGCCTGTTCGTTTCTGTTCAGAGCGGCACTGCATCACTAGCGAGCTACCCATCCAATTGCCTCTCCCCCCAGCGTCAAGGCCACTCCTCCTCGATAACGAACAATACGAGAGAAATTCCTTCGAGCATTAGCCCAACTTTCGCATCTGCAGTGCCCACCATCATGAAATGGTTTTTCGGTTACAATCAAAACAAACAATCCAAAGAGGAGGCATATATGCAGCCGAAGCTTGCGGACCCAAGAGGCGTACCCAATCAGAACAAACGGCACCAGCGCAGAATCTTTTCGAAGGCCAATCCCTGTGCAACCAACAAGGAATTTCAAGAACAAACATGAACATGCCCCGTCTCCGTCAACATTTAAATAGAATGAGCTCATTCCCCAACCGTATATCTTCCTTCATACAACAAACAAACACATACAACAAACAACACAATGGCAAGGATTGCTGTCCTGTTGGTTCTGCTTCTCGCCACCTCTTTTGCCTTCGCGCATGCTAACGACGATGGAGGCAAGCAACAACGAACCTTGACCGTTATCGGGCAAGGCTCAGTGACGGTGGAGGCCAACATCGCCCAAGTCTTCTTGGGTGTGGAGGTTCGTGCTGACACAGCCACAGCAGCCCTCCAACAAGCCGCCGAACAACTGGCCAACGTCATCGACTTCCTCGAAGACCAACCCGAGGTGGAGAACTTGTCCACCGCCTTCTTCACCCTCCAGCCCATCGTCAACGAGCAAAACCAAATCGTGGGCTTCGTCGCCATCAACATCGTCAGCTTCACCGTCAGCAACATCGAGAGGGTGGGGGCCATCATCGACGGCGCTGTGGCTGCTGGTGCCAACCGCATTGACTTCATTGCATTCTTGGTGTCGGAGGAAGACCTCGCTGCTGCCCAAGCCTTGGCCTTGGAGAGAGCTGTGGAAAACGCTGGAGTTCAAGCGGAGGCGGTGTTGGCTGCGCTGAACTTGGAGCCCGTGAAGGTGTTGAACGTCCAGATCCTGTTCGTGGGAGGTGGTTTTGCGGCCGCACAAGACATGGCGCAACCCACGCCGATACTTCCTGGTCAGCAAATCATCAGCGCCGCCGTCCAAATCACCATTCTCTTCCGTGATGCCGCTGAGTGAGTGAACCTCGTTCCTAAATAGACGTTTTTCTTCTATTCTTCTGGTTTTGCTGTTCTGCAACAAAAAATGAAAAACTTTCTTCGCCCTCAGTCTCTTCTTTTGGGTTTTTTGTAGACAATTATAGTTCATCTATTAGGTTGATAGATTTGCATTGTCCGCAGTTATTTGTGTTCCTTTTTTTTGCCACCAAAAGAGCAACCACCGTTGGAAATTTCATGTAGCGATCCGCAGCTACAAAACGTGCAGCCCATTCCTGAGGGTTTTTAGATGCCGCCGCGAACAAACGATCCATAAACGTGCGTTTCGGTTGCTGGTTGTTCGTCGAAATGCTTTGTGACCAATCAGAGGTGAAGGGATCACCTATACGAGCTCATTCCTGTGTGGAATTTCTGGAAGTACCAAAAGGAACAGGAGACCTCATAAATATAAAAGAGAGGTGAGCCCTTGTCCTGCAACTTTCTCTTCACCTCACAACAAACAAACAACAGCAACGACAACAACAACAACAATCAACGATGGCAAGAACAGCGTTCTTTTTGGTTTTGATCCTCGCCGCCTCTTTGGCCTCTTTCACCCATGCCGAGGAATGGGAATGGAAACAAACCGTGACTTTGACGGGAACAGGCATTGTGGGAGTGGAAGCCGATGACGCCAAAGTCTTTCTGGGGGTGGAGGTCTTCGCCAAAACTGCCCGCCAAGCCCAGGAAAAAGCTGCCTTCATCATCGCTCGCATCGTCAACTTCCTCAAGAACGTGGATGATGTGGAGGACATCGAGACAGCGTTCTTTGACATCCGCCCAGTGATCAAGTACAACAAGTTGGCCGGCTTCGTGGCGGTGCACATCCTGAGCTTCAAGGTGAAGGATGTGGAGAAGTTGGGCTTCATCGTAGATGGGGCCATCTACGCAGGAGCCAATCGGGTGGACTTCATCAAGTTCTTGGTGGACAAGGATGACTTCAAGGAGGCTCAGGAGGAGGCCTTGGAGAAGGCCCTCAAGGACATTGAGAGGCAGTTCGACGATATTGCAGATGCCTTGGGCTTGGAGTTCGAGAAGGTCTTGAAGGTGGAGGTGGTGTCTGTGGACATCATCAAGGGCAAGGAGAAGTTTGGCAGCGTGGTGGACTGGTGGTCCAATTCCTCCTCTTCTTCTTCCTCCTCTTCCTTTGTGAAGCCCGAGCCAGAGCAGTTCGTCAAGGCTGTGGTGAGAATCACTGTCAAGGTCGATGACGATAACTTGGCGGTGTTGTAAACGGGAAGCTTGACTGCCATTTTTTTTTTTCACATCGTTACTCATTGAACATAAGCCAAGGCTTGAGTTTTTTCTTTTTGTGTTGTTTATTTCTTTGTTAAAAAAAATAAGCAACAGCTTTCATATTAACAAAAAAAAAACGGAACATAGAGAGAGAGAGAGAGAGAGAGAGAGAGAGAGAGTGAGGGAAAGAGGATGAGAAGAACACTTACGTTTAATCAAACGGACTTATAGCCAGATGAATTCAGCGGCAAGGGCAAGATGGTCAGAAGGATAGTCTTTGGCTGGAAGGCGTTGAGGAAACTTTAGCGCAGGTGGCAAAGGTATTTCCAGCAACCTGCAAGGGCGAAGTGTTTGGTGAGAGTACCAAATGTAGTCGATGGTCCGCAGCACTTCCTCTTCTCTCCTCTTATAAGTAGAATAAGGCTCTTCTCCAGTATTGTCGTAGGAAGAGTAGGCGCTCTTCAACTGAAAGGGGTTGTTTCGGCCGTTTCGAAAGTATTCACAAACGAGACTGGAAGGAACATCGTTGAAGTCCCCCACCACTACCAACGGAACCATTTCTTTCTCCTTTTCTTCTTCTTTGGCAAAGAGGCTTTGAACAAACTCCAAAAGGAGCATGCCTTGATTGTACCGCTGTTCTTCAAAGCCTGGTTTGGCTTTGAGATGGGTCATAGCCACGCAAACCTTTGGTCGTTGTGTTGTTGTGACTTCTGTGGCTGCTTTCAAACCAAGCACAATGACAATGGCCACTTGGGAAGACCCATTCCCATACTCTAGGCATCTGTGTTCCTCTAGCAATTCGAATCTATCCTTATGAACAAACAAACAAACAAACAAACAAACAAACAAACAAACAAACAAACAAACAAACAAACAAACAAACAAACAAACAAACAAACAAACAAACAAACAAACAAACAAACAAACAAACAAACAAACAAACAAACAAACATGAGTAAGCAGGCGCAAGGAAAGAAAGAAACGAACTTAAAAGAAGATCAAACGGATGATGCAAAGACGAACTTGCTAATTTTGTAAAAAAGAGCACACCCGTCGTTACCGTCGCCAACCTTCTTCTTGAATAAGCCGTTATAGCCTTTGTTATACCCGAGAATAACAAAGCAGGAACATGAGAAACGGCAGAAACAAAGAAGACTCTCCCGGTCTAATAGGCCCCGCGTACGTACCTTCTTCCGTTAACGCCGACTCAAAGTAATCGTAGTGGTCTACTTCCTGCAATAGACAAGTCAGAAAAACGTTTCCTGAAGATCAACTGCATAAATGCAAGAGATGAAGAGAACTGCAAAGAAGCAGAGAAAGCGCAGGAACAGAGGGGGAGAGAGAGAGAGAGAGAGAGAGAGAGAGAGAGAGAGCGAACAAGAAGAAGGGCAACGAAGAGAAGAGAACGACGAAGACCTCCAAACAGATTACATCTGGAGAGTGACGCGTGATCTCCTGTAGTAACATGCTCCGGCGGTAATCCCACGAGAGAACGGCTTCGTCTACGTGCGGAAAGGCATGAGCGTCACACAGACCATCTGCCAAAGTGTTCCATTGCAACACAGAAAACCCTTGTGCCCTGTCTCCACCTTCTTCTATCGATTTGCACAAGAAGATGAGGAGAAGAATCAAAACTTCACTTGGGTTCGAAATAACTCACCACCCCCATAGCACGACACAAAACTGCGCGGCAACAGAGAAGCTTTCTTGTCTTCCATCTTCGAAGTCAAGCAGAGAACTAAAGCGAGAGGCACTTATGCGCGTTGTTTTTATATGTGTTTGCTACGTCGGGCACTCAAACGACGAAAAGAAGAGGAAACGAAATAACTGAAATAAAAAAGAGAGAAACAGAAAGAACAAAGAAAAGAGAGAATGAGGGACAACCCCGCCCTCTCCCTCCTGTTCTTCTCAGTCTCCTTCTCTTTGTTTTTTTTTTAATACTTTGCAGTCCCGCTGCGGGTTCCGTCATCTAATTTTTACATCTCTATGTAGGAGTTCGGGCAAAAATAAAGGGGGAGAAAGAAAAAGGAGGAGGACGCAGAGCTTAGACGCTCATGAGGGTCTTGGCGAACTTGTAGTAGTTGATGCGACCAGAACCGTCAATCTCTGCGTCCTTGAGCATGGCGTCGGCCTCCTCCGGGGAAAGGGTCTCGCCAATGTTGGTGATCACGTGTCGGATTTCGGCAGCGCTGACGGTACCGGCGCCGTCCTTGTCAAAGACCTTAAAGGCGGCGATCACGTCCTCTTCTGTGCCGTTGTTCTCCAGCTTTCTGGCCATGATGGTAAGAAACTCGGGAAAGTCAATGTTGGCGTTGGCGGACTTGCCCATCTCGGAGAGGATCTCCTTAACCTCGGCGTTGGTGGGGCTAGTGCCAAGACTGCGCATCACGGTTCCAAGTTCGGAGGCCTTGATCTTGCCGTCAGAGTCCTTGTCAAACAGGGAGAAAGCTTCCTTGAACTCAGCAATCTGTTCCTCGCTCAGTTGTTCAACCATCTTCGACGAATAGGTGTTGCGTGTGTATGTGCACAGAAGAAAAAAAGGTAGCAGCAGCAGCAGGACTTTGTGTCGCTTTGTTTTGTTGTTGCTTCTCGTTGCAAAAAGGAGAAAAGTTTTTTTAAGTGCCGCAAATAAAAAGGCCGACTGAATAAGGAAACGGATCTTGGCGGGAAAATTTTGGCGGTAACCTTCCTTTCCCGCCATTTTTCTCCCAGCACACGTCAGCCTCAAACTCCGCCTGCTGGCGTCAGCCCCACTCATCTGATCTGCTTACGTGTACATTGCTGATGTGGCAATGGCCGCTCGTTTTTTGGTAGTGCCGCACAAAAAAAGAAAAAAGAAAAACAGAACAAAAAGGAGGAAGAGAAGAGAGGCGAGCAGCGTCCACGCAGTTTTTTTTTTGATCTTTTTGAGTGGGTGTTGTGTTAGTGGTGGTTTTCCAGGATGAATGAGGACAGCACGGGAAGCTATTTTTCTATCAGCGATAACCAAAAGATTGGCATCCTTTTGAGTGGATTTGGGCTGTTCTTCACGTTTTTTGGCGTTTTGCTGTTCTTCGATAGGGGCCTCCTCGCCATTGGCAACGTAAGTTGTTGGAAAGCGTCGCTTGGGAAGAGTGAGAGTGGTTCTCACTGTATATTTTTGTCTCTACAAAACAATTGCAGTTATTGTTCCTTGCTGGCGTGACATTGGTCATTGGCCCACACAAGACCTTCCTTTTCTTCTTCCAGAGAAGGAAGATTGTTGGCACCATTTGCTTCCTGGGAGGCATTATGCTGGTCATCTTAGGCTATACCTTCATTGGCATGCTCATAGAGGGCTTTGGCTTTGCTAACTTGTTTGGGTATGCCCGTTGCTCTTCTCTTGTTTCTTCTTGCTTCTCTCTTCACTGTTCTCTCGTCTCTCGTCCCTCGTCCCTCGTCCCTCTTCTTCCCTGTCTCTGCCCCTTCTCGCCTCCAATACTGACACCGTGCCACACTAGCGATTTTATGCCAGTGGTTGTGTCTTTCGCCAGGAGGATGCCCATCTTGGGCACCCTGTTGGACCTGCCTGGCATTCGTCACGTGCGTTCCTTTCCTGTAGAACTCGCTTTCTCTGTTCACGATCAAGCTGATCTTTCGTTTCAACTTTACTGCAGGTTGTGGATAGGATAGTGGAGTCAAGACGATTGCCTGTGTAAGAGGAACAGAACCAACACTTAGAACGCGAAGCGAAAAAAAAAGAAAACACCAAGGCAGTGGCAGAGAGGTCATATTTTTTGTTTATTTATTTATAGTTGTGGAGATTTTTTCTACAGCACAAGAAAGACTCTCCCGCAACAAAGGGAAAAATAAGAGAATTATTCGCAATGAAGCACGGAAAGACTTACAAAAAGGGTTAAATGTGATCTCCGCCAGAGCGTCTTCTTCCATCTCCAAGAGTGGAACTGTTGCTAACGCTTCCCAATAGCGAAGAAGAGGACGCAGAGTGGCGACTTCCACTGCTGCCGCCTCGGCTGCTGTTGGAAGGACCCATGATAGAAGGTCTACGTTCTCTGTTGAAGATGGAATCGCCAAACGCCTCTCCAAACCGTTCGTTGTGAGCCAAGTGCCGCCGTTGCCTGGTTTCCTGAAGCTCTGAGTGTTTGTATTCACGTCAGGAAGAGAGCAAACAAAAGAAAGGAGAAAGGAGAGCAAGAAGGCGTACCTTGAGGCTGTCTCGTGCGGCGATATCCAGTATCATGGCTAGACTTGGGAGGAAAGGAAGGCATCATGTCAGGCGCTTTTGGCAATGGCGAGGAGGAAAAGTAAGGGTGGTTCAATGCTTCATGAGCAGTTAGCCTCTTTGTTGGGTTATAGGTGAGCAGCTTGTTAAGAAGATCAATGCCCTCTCGCGACACGAACTTGAACTTCCGCTCCAGATTGTTGTAGGGTTGGTTTGGCAGCGATATCTTCTTCACGTGGGGCAACTTGGAGAATCCAGGCCTGTTTGCGGAAAGGGGTTGTTAAAGAAGGGAGAAACAACGCAGGAAGAATAAAGAAGCAGAAAGAAACCATATTTTATCATTGGCAGTGCCCAAGAGGTCAAAGATGCATTGAATTTGTTCCAGCTCAGTCTTGCCAGGCAAAAACGGCTCGTTCAACAGCAACTCTCCAAATATACACCCGACCGCCCACATGTCCACTTGGTTTTTTTTTCAACCATTCAAAGAACGCAAGACGACTCGTCAGCAAACAAACAACACAACAATGTAAACAACTAAAAAGAAGAGAAAGCAAACCAGCAACAGTATAGGTCGTATCTCCCAAAAGCAACTCTGGAGCACGATACCACAGCGTGACCACTTTGGGTGTCATTGGCTGGATTGGCTCCCCAAATATCCGCGCCAAGCCATAGTCGCATAACTTGAGTTCTCCTCTATTGCTGAACAGCAGATTCGATAACTTCAGGTCTCTATGTTTATTAACATGCGATGTTTGCCAGTTAAAGCAGAGGTAATGAAGGAAGAACAGCTATAACAAAGAGGTAAAGAATCCTGTAGATTACCTGTGAATGAAAAAGTTGTCGTGCATGTAGGCGATGGCCCGAAGTAGCTGCCGCAGAAGGCATTTCACTTCAGACTCGGAAAACGGTTTCTTCATGTTGTCAATGAGACCAGCGAGGTCATGTTCCACGTATTCAAACACTAAAAACATTCTGTTTTTTTTTAACATTCACCAGTATTAGAGCAGAGAGCAGAGAGCAGAGAAGAGCTAGCAGGACGGAACGCACGAGTCAAGTCTGTTGCCAACAACGACGTCAAGCAACTGGACAACGTTGGGATGGTTGAGCTCCTTGAGGATGGAGATCTCTCGCAGGCATGTGATAGGAATGCCGTCTCTCTCTCGCTCCATTCGTACCTTCTTCAGCGCAACAATTCTTCCTGTTCGCCTGTCCCTTCCTTTAACTATGCATTTGCCAAAAACTCGATCAGCGAAGAGACAGAGAAAACGGGACAGCAATTGAAGAACTGAAGCAAAAGAGAACGAGAGAAGGCCAGAGCTAGCAGCATTGAAGCAGAGAACGAGAGAACGAGAGAAGAGGAGAAACAAAGAACGTACAAACAACGCCATAGGTGCCCTCTCCTATGCGATCCAACTTCTCGTATTGTTCTACGGAACGGCACTGACCGTACAGAGAGCGACGAACATAGCTGCGCAGCGCCTCAGCCGCTCCTCGCTGCGAACTTCCGCCTCGGCTCGGAGAAGAGGCTGCAGAAGAAGAGCTTCGTTCCAAATCTTCGCTGCTCTCGCTTTGATGTTTTCTCTTTCTCTGCGAGCCGGAGGAAGCTGGAGCTACAAACCGAGTAGAGGAGGAAGAGGAGGAAGAATAGGAGGAACGCCTCGGGGCAGGTGCCTCAAAGATGCTGGCCAGCGTGAGGGGCTCTTCGGCGGGTGCCTCTTCCAAACCGGCTGGCTGCACCAAGGGCCGAACGATGGGAGCAGAGGTCCGTCGGCTGTTGTGCGTTCGTTGTCTTTTGTTGTGTTGTGGCTGGGTGGCTCTCAGCGTTGCCCCTACCGGAGGAGGAGGAGGAGGAGGAGGTGCCTCTCTCGAATCTTTGTTCATCTTTCTTTCTTTCTTTCTTTTTCTTTAGTCGAAAAAAATAGTTGATGGTGGTTGGAGTCGAAATGGGGTACCCTCACCGGCCGGGTTCGACTCCCGTTAGTAACATGTTTGTTATTTTTTGTGGACACAACAAAAAAATAAAGAAAAGAAGAAAGAAGAAAGAATGAGGGCACGAACGATGAGCAAAACAAATGGTTGGGAGCTCGTGGCGGTACCTTCCTGGGACACGGCTGAGGACGACGGCGGAAAAGACGCACCGGTGTTCCAGTTAGCGAAGGAGCTGCCGCCCGATCATCCACAGCAGCAGCAACGGAGCAATAAAAAGCGGAAGCGAAAGCGGAACAGGAAGCACGAGAGTCAACAACCCGAACAGACAACAAAGGCAAAAGGAGAGGACGCCAGGGCGTCCCCTGCCAAAGCAGAAGCAGAAGCAAAAGAAGAGGCTGCCCAGAAGAAGAGAGAACCCAAACGAAGGAAGACGGTAGAGAAGAAGCAAAAGAGCGGAAACTCCAACAAACAGCAAAACCAAGTCGCTGCAGCTTCTCCTCCAAAGAGAAAAGGACCGCCGCTACCTCAACAACAACAACAACAACAACAAAAACCACCAACACAACAGCAAAAGCAAAAGCAACAACAGCCACAAAAACGACAACAAAACCCAAAACAACAACCAAAGAAGCAAACTGCTCTTTCGTCCAGGCCTGGAGCCACAACAGCAGCAGCGGGAGGTGCTCCTCCTCCGATGACCGCCCTCCAACAAAAGCTCTACCAGAAGCTACGCGGCTCTCGTTTTCGTTGGCTCAACGAGCAGCTCTACTCGGTGAGCGGGGACGAGGCCAAGCGTCTTTTTGACGAGAACCCTGACTACTTTCAGGAGTATCACAGTGGCTTTTCGGAGCAGGTCTCCTCCTGGCCTGTTAATCCTGTGGATCAGATCATACGTTCGTTGGAAGAAGAAGGAGAGGACGAAGAGAAAGGAGCCAAGGGAAAGAGGCAGAAACGAAAGAAGAAGCAGAAGAAGTTGTGCATTGCCGATTTTGGATGCGGAGAGGCAAAGATTGGGGCTACCTTAGGCAAAAAGCACACCGTCTATTCATTTGACTTGGTGGCTGTCAATGAGCACGTTACTGCTTGTGATATTGCCAATGTAACCTCCCTTGCTCTCTATCTCAACTCTCTCCCTCTCCTTTCTGTCGGTTTTTTGAGCTCTCTATCTTTTTATCTATTGGTATTAACTAACTCAAATAAACAAAAAACAAAGGTACCACTGGAAAATGAGTCTGTCGATGTTGCTATCTTTTGTCTTTCGTTGATGGGATCCAACTTTATGGACTTTTTGGAAGAGGCACACCGCGTATTGAAACCAGGGTTCGTCTCTCTCTCTCTCTCTCTCTCTCTCTCTCTCTCTCATTCTAATAATTACCTTTCCAAACAAAGTGGACGTCTGAAGATAGCAGAAGTTAAATCAAGATTTGGAAGTCCAGCACGAGTAAAACAATTTCAACAAGCATTGCATTCATTGGGTTTCGACTTGTTAGAGGAGGTGAGCTCTATCCTCTTCTCTTCTATATTATTATTCCTTGCAAACACTTACATTTGTCGATAGGATGATAGCAATAAGATGTTTGTCCGAATGGAGCTCAACAAAAGCGATAGAGAAAGCGTGAAAGTGGACTTTCAACTCAATGTTTGCCGATACAAGAAACGTTAACCAAGAGCAGCTGAAAAACGAGGGCGTAAGTCGAGGAAAAGATGGCATAGAAACAACAAAAAAAACTGGTTATTTTAAAATACTAAACTATGAAACAACACTTATTTCCTTCTGTTGGAGGCGTCAATACACTGGGACTTCTTCATGGAAGAGATACCCCACAGAGACTCCTCCGACTCGAAGCGAACATTCCTCAAGTAAGCATAGAGTTCAGAGTTCCTCCGTATGACGTTCTTCTGCTTTCGCTGCAACACGTAAATCTCATAGAGGATCTTGCCCCAAAGTTGCAACTTGCACAAGTTAAGCCTGCCAGATGGAAGCACCGTTGGGTTCTCGTTGATGGCGGTCAAGTACTTGGCGTAAATACCAGCAAACGGGATGACCAACGCTGGTAGCTTGTTGTTGCTTTCGTCCTCTTCCTCTTCTTCGTTTGCTTCTTCTGTCCCTTCTTCGTTGTTGTGGTTGATGTCTTCGTTGTTGTTGTTGTTGGGGACCTCTCCTGCATCTTCTTCCGTTGTGGTTGTCACATCCGAAAGAGTTTTTGCTTTGTCGGAAGAAGTTTGAAGCACGCGGGTGGATGAAGATGGCAGCTGAACACGGTTAAACTGACTTCTTTCCAATCTTCTGACTTCCTTATGAATAAGCTCCTTGTAGATCTTGTCGTTCTTGTTGGTCTCAGAGAAGAACATCTGCGCCTTCATGCGTTCGTAGGCGACGATCAGCTTCGAGGGCAGCTCCTTGAGAAGAGGTTCAACTGCTCTGGCGGCCACCTGTAAGTTCAACCCGCAAAGAATGGCCATCGTCGTCGCAAAGTTGCGCATCTCCATGCATTTCTATTTGTTTGAGTTGTTAAGAATGAGAAGGGAGACAAAGAGAAGATAAGAGAGGAAACAGAAGACAGAAGTGAGAGCAAGCGTACATCGGCAACAGCAATAAACTTGGCGATAACTTTGGCCTGACTCTTGTGGGTGATGACCTGAGTGGCTACCCAAAAGCTGATCTTGTTGTAATTGTCGGAGAGTGGTTTGAGGGTGTTCACAATGTCTCTCAACAGCTCGGTCGGTTCTATCCTACAAAACAGCTCAAACTCCATTCGAGTGAGCTCCTTCGCAAGGTCATTGACTTTAAGCTTCGTCAACGAGAGAGAGAGCGAAGAGGGCGCAGAATGAGACGATGAAGTGTCCGACTTTTTGTGGTTTGAGCCACCGCCAGAGCGAACAGGAGTAGACGGGTTATAAGATGAGGAAGGAGAGTCGAAAAGCGGATTCGGACGATGCCGATGTTGTTGCAGCGCAGAAGAAAGGAACGCACCAGTGGGCGAGGTTGAAGGGATTGACATGGAGGCATGCTTGTCTCGGACGGTGATGTGGCTTCCGTTTGCACGAGTAGATGAAGTGGGAGAACAAATGGTATAAGTAGAATGAGAAGACTTGGCTCTGTTGGCGAGTAAAGAGGCCTCAGTGATGGTTCCACCGGCAGCAATATTCCTAGGTTTGATGTTGTGTCCTCGAGGACTGATGCAAGCAGGTATCTTCACGTTGGTGTTGTTTGTCGAGATAGAAGAGGAAGGAGAAGAAACAGAAGACAGATCCAATGAGTGAACCTGAGAAGAGGCAGCAGAGGAAGAAGCAGAAGAGGGAAGCTTCATGGCCTTGGCAGCTGCATTTCTCTTCTGGTTGGTGCCAGAGAGAGCCCATACTTTCATGCGGATGAAGCGAGACTCCTCCTTGAGAGAGTCCTTCTGCATGCGTTGGGTAAGCCGGAAGAGCAACTTGTGGTAGGGTTGAGTCTCCCATGGCAACAAACTCACCCATTCTTGTAGGAAATAAGCCAAACGACGGCTGCGCGTAGGTTTTTGCAGCAATGGTTAATGACTGAACGAGAGAGAGAGAGAGAGAGAGAGAGAGAACAAACCGAAGGTGGATCAACTGCTCTCGTTCCAAGTCCAGGTCTCTGTTCCAGGGCTTCAATCTTCTGTCTCTCATTCCTTCCACTTTCAACATCTCTCGTTGCCTCTTCTCCTCCAACCGCGCATTCTCATAAGAACTCTGCATCGTTG
>JAVKOQ010000582.1:0-22500 GCA_031835245.1 Balamuthia mandrillaris
CACACGCGGCAATCTCTTTATGAAACAAGCTGAAATTGCGGAGCCCATCGAAGACCCTCACACTGGTCAGCTGATTGAGAAGAACGTGTTCATCATTTTCTTCCAAGGAGAGCGCGCTCAGGAGAAGATCAAGAAGATCTGCGAGTCCTTTGGAGCTAACTTGTACCCCTGCCCTGACTCCCCCAAAGAAAGGCGTGAGCTTTCCTCTCGTGTAGAGTCCGCCTTGGAAGAGGTGGAAGAGGTTATTGCTCGCAGCACGGAGCACCGCAGACGCCGTCTTCTTGATATCGCTACCCACCTTGAGTCTTGGAAGATCAAAGTAACAAAGGTACGCCTATTTCTTTCGTGCTTTCTGTTTTTGGTACCGTGGCATTGACCTTTTATCGCGCGCTATTTCAACAGGAAAAATCGATTTATCACACGATGAACCTTTTCAACTATGACACTGGCCGAAAGTGTCTTATTGCAGAGGGATGGTGCCCCATGAGCGCCACTGAAGACATCCACGCCGCTCTTCGTCGTGCCAACGAGCGAAGCGGCGCGTTGGTACCTTCCATTCTCAACGTGGTCACTCCAAAGGAACAACCGCCCACCCACTTCAAGACCAATAAGTTCACCTCCTCATTCCAAGCTATTGTCGATGCCTACGGCATGGCTCGTTATCAGGAAGTCAATCCAGGTTTGTAGTCTTCTATATTTGTTTTGTTGTGTTTTATGTTTTTTTTTTATTTGTTTTAAGCCAATTCAAATGATGATAACCAATATTCGTTTCAACTCCGTTCGAGTTCTATGAAACTATGAGACCAATTATATATATCTGATACTTTCTCTTTTTTTTTTTTTCGTTCTTTTCATTTCTGTTGCAATGTTCTTTTTCTTACCGGTAGTGCTTTATTTGCACAGGTGTCTTCACTATCGTGACTTTCCCTTTCTTGTTCGGTATTATGTTCGGTGACGTGGGCCACGGCCTTCTCCTCTTGTTTTTCTCTGCTTACTTGGTGTGGAAAGAAAAAACCCTCAGCAAAGTCAAGTTAAACGAGGTCCGTTCTTCTTTTTCTTCAGCAATGAGGAAGTTTTTGCTTTTGATGTAACGGTTTTCGCTTTTTCCTTTTCAGATGATTCAAATGTGTTTCGATGGCAGATACTTGTTGTTGCTGATGAGCATTTGCGCTATTTATGCCGGCTTAATCTACAATGAGTGCTTTGCCATCCCGCTTGACCTGTTTGGCAGCCGTTGGTCCTATGCTCAAGGTGCCACCTCAGCCACTTGGGACGGCTCCGGCATTGCCTATCCTTTCGGTGTGGATCCCGCCTGGAAGGGAGCTAAAAACGAGTTGACGTTCTATAACTCTTTCAAGATGAAATTGTCTCTTGTCTTTGGTATTGCGCAGGTACTGTTCCTTTCTTTCTTAGACATTTTGTCTAGCCTCTTGCATGATTGGTATTTAACCTATCTTTGTGCATGTTTAGATGTTGTTTGGAATCTTCCTCAGTCTTTTGAACGGACTCCACTTCAAGAAGCCTTACAACGTTTACTTTGAGTTCATCCCTCAAATGTGCTTCATGCTTTCCATCTTTGGCTACATGACTTTCCTGATCTTCTTCAAGTGGTCTACTAACTTTGGCAACACGGAGGCTCCTTTGCTTCTCAACTTGCTCATCGACATGTTCTTGTCCCCATTCAACGTTAAACCTCTCAACCACCTTTACACTGGACAGGTCAGTTGATCATTTCTTTTCTTTTGCTTGTCTTTTTATTTATTGAACGTTTGCTGATGATTATCGCTAGACTGCGGTGCAAGTTACTCTGCTCATCATTGCCATAATTTCCGTCCCAATGATGTTGCTCCCCAAGCCTCTTTTGCTGAGGCGCGATGCCAAGAGAAAATATTTGTACTTATTTCATCTTCCCTCTATTCCCTTCTTTTTCTTCGTTTTAACTAAAAGAATCCGAAAAGGATGATGGCTGCTCACGATTCTGACTTGGAGGGCGAAAGCATCGAGGTAAGCGGCGAGGAAGAGGAGGAATTCGACTTTGGCGAGATCCTCGTCCACCAAACCATCCACACCATCGAGTTTGTTCTGGGAGCCATCTCCAACACGGCCTCCTACCTCCGTCTCTGGGCTTTGAGCTTGGCTCACTCGGAGCTTGCGACGGTCTTTTGGGATCGAATTCTGGTGTTGACCTTTTCACAGAACAATGCCGGAGCTGTCTTTATCGGCTTTGCGGTGTGGGCAGGCCTCACTGTGGGTGTGTTGTTGATCATGGAGTCCTTGTCGGCCTTTTTGCACGCTTTGCGTTTGCATTGGTTTGATTCTTCTCTTTCTTCTTTTCATGTAGCTATTTATCTGACAATTTTTGTGTAACTTTAGGGTGGAATTCCAAAACAAGTTCTACATGGGAGATGGACGAAAGTTTACGCCGTTCTCCTATGAAGCCATTCTTTCTGGCACTCAAGAGGACTAAGCCGCTCAACTGTATCCCGTTTCTCCTCTTCGCTTTCTTTCTCTTTTTTTTTTCTTTCACGAATCGACAAAGATTAGCGTATTATACCCTCTTAAAATCTCCTTCTCCTTTTCGTATCTTCGTGTTACTCTGTTGAATTTAGACGTACACATCGAGGAGTGATGATGGTCTGAATGAGTACCAAAAAAAAAACAGAGATGCATCACAGTTCCTTTGCATTGTTTTTTCTCCCTCCGAATCTGTGGAATTCCGTTTTAGCTAAACGACCCGAAGGTTTCTCGTAGGGTGCACAGACGATCAAAACAATATTCACTTTTTTGAATGTTCATTGGGAGAGAAATTTCTGGACGAACAAAAAATCATATTTTTCGCCCGATGATCAAGGACGATCGTGACGTGTGCAAATGAAAAAAGAAAGAAAAATAACACAGTTCCAAAGCGCAACCAACAACAACAGCAACAAGAAAAAAATACAAAGTGGCAAAAGGAAGGGAAGAAGGGGTGGAAAAAAAAACTGCCAACAAAAAAAAAGTAGCATAGAGAGAGATTTTTTTTTTTGTAGAGGAGAAAGAAGAGGAAGCAACCATTTTTTTTTTTGGGTTTCTGGGGGTTGCTACGGCACGGGTTCAACGCTCTTTGTTTTTTTTTGGTTTGAAACCCCCTTGAAGGATCTCTGTTGTATTATTATTTTTTTTGTACTTTTTTTTTGTTGATTTATTTTTTGTTCATCGTTGCAGCATTTGTTCTTTCATTCTCTTTTTTGGTCTCTTCTCCTGTTTTTTTTGTCTTTTCTTTTCTTCTTCTTCCCCTTGTAAAAGATGCAACAACCAACGTCCAATCGAGAAGAAGAAACAACAACGACATCAAACAATTCAGGACCTGAAGAAACTACTCAACATGAGCTGATGATGGAAGAGGAAGGCTTTTTCTTCGAATCAGACGTCCATTCAACAGCACCCCCACCACATCAAAACCAAGGACAAGACCAAGAACCTCGTGCAGCCTCGCCCACGCGCGACTTGGTGGAGGAGAGCAGCCCCACTGAGATCAGGCGGACTCTACGGAAGACGAGCGGCTCCTGGGTCAACGGCTTGGGCTGGTCCTCCCCTCAGCCGCGCCAGGCGCACCCTCAGCTCAGCCGGCTGGTGACCAAGAAGCGGCGCAGCCTCAGCAATACCGACCTGCAGACCACCAAGAAGAGGGTGGACAAGGAGCTGGCCACCTTCATCACGCTGGTAGCTCACCTGGAAATGAAAATGGCGGTCAAGGGGATGGGACGGAGACAAGCCAACGAAGAAGAGGAAGAAGAGGACGAAAACGATGGCAGAAGAAGAGAAGACGAAGCGAACAAAACGGGCGAGGGAGAAGAGGGAGGAGCAGAAAATGGGTCGATCTTGAGCAAGCTGAAAACTATTGCGGAGTCTTTTGTAAACACACCGGCCCACGAAACTTCTTCCAGGGATATCATTCGACAAATCCAAAAGCTGCAGCTCAATGCACAGAACGCGACTCACCTGGAGAAAGAGCTCATGATTAAGCTCCTGTTCATCATTTCCGTTTGTTCTCGTTTGGAAGAATATCGAGTACGTTTTTGTTTTCCAAATGTTGTGCCCTATCTTTTATCTTTCTGTTTTATCTTTTAGCTTTCTTTCTGTCTCTCTTTTTTCTCTCAATTGTTGAATCAATTATCGACTTTTATCACCTTGTATTATGTATAATAGGAATGTTTAGCCCAGGACTCAGATACAAGGCAACTGGAGTCACTCTCTGGATCGGAGTCAGAGTCATCTCCTTCTCACTCTCCTCAACTTAGCTCTCCACGGCGCATTCCAACACGACGTCGACGCAGCAAACGGTATTTTATTGCTTGACCTTTCTATCTGACCTTTCTTCTCTTAGGCTCATTTTGCTTTCTCATATCATTCAGAATGTCGCGTAGTTTGGACAACGACCAATTCGTGACATTGTTGGAAGAACTCAGTAAAATCGAATCCAGAAATAACAGCGGAGAAGTTCTACGGAACGAAACGGATATATCAAAAATAATTTCTGGTTCAGGCCCCGTTGTTCTACCCCGGCGATCATCGCCTCGTGCTTCTCCCCGTTCCAATCTCGCCAATGACATTGGATTGATGGTGCGTGGACGGTCGAGGACGATGGTCACCATTGATCAAGTCGAGGAAGACATTCAGATGGAGAAAGAACGACAGAAAAATCAAGACATTCAACGTCAGAAAGAGAGACTGATAAAAGAGAGAGAAAGACTGAAGCAAAGACGAAAGGAAGAGGAGAAGGAGAAGGAAAAGGAAAAGGAAAAGGAAAAACCATTTATTGGAACCAGCCCGCCATCGGCAGATGCTTCTCCCTCCGCTTCCCCATCTGCTTCTCCTCTCAAGTCACAAAGAGACAGCAGCTCCAAACACAGCAAACGCAAAAGTCTTACTCGGTCTCCAAAGAAAATTTCTCGCAAAGAATCTGCAACGCTCAGCAACAACCCTTCTTCTTCCTCTCGCAAAGGAAGAAATGAGACGCCCGCTAAATCTAGTAGCTTGAGTCACTCCAGCAAAAGCCCGAGAAAAAGGAAAACCGGAAAGAAAGAGCGCAAAAACCGAAAAGATTCAACGACATCTTCTTCGTCTTCTGCTGCACAAACGGCAAATCGAGAGGATGCTGTTAGCATGAGTCCAAGTAGCAAGAAAACGCCTAGCAAAGAACGCAAAAAACGTTTGAAGGAAGCACTCAGTCCAAAGGCCTTACGCAAACATTCTCGCAGCCTGTTCCAAGATACTGATGACCAAGCTACTTCCTCTTCTTCTGCTTCTGCTTCTCCTTCTCCAAATGACCCTCAATCTTCTGTTCCTGCTTCTGCAACCGCCTCTAAGCCTCCCTCTTCTTCCTCGGACTCTTCAATCACCGACAGTGGTTCTCACGAACGAGAACAGGATTCACCGCCAACGCCATCCTCTCCCGTTATTCCCACCCTTTCTTTGAGTGGAGTCATTCGAACGGTGGTAGACTCCGACTCAGAAGCGAACTCTCCTACTGGACTCAAAAGCTTGGATTCGCCTACAGATCCTTCCTATGTGGATGATGTCCGTTTCATCACCCTCAAAAACAATGTCGACTTATCAGCGATCAAGAAGGAGATTACTTCCCCTTCTACAGCAACGAAAGAAGATTCTTCCGCTTCTACTCCTTCTCCTCAACGAGTAGAACCCATTCCATCGGCAGTCGTTGCTCATCGTTTGCTCGATGGCACCATCGAAGTCCCCACTCCTCGCAGCATCAGCGATTCAGCACTGCTATCATCAACCTCTTCAGCTCCTTTGACAGCCATGGAACTTATATCACCGACGTCATCCAAGTCCACAATGGATGAATTGGAGGAAGCGATGGAAGCAGCAGCTGCTGCTGGCATGTGTAAGGAACGCATCATTTGTCGCATATGCGAACGTGAAGTGCCGATGACTCAAATGAAAGCACACGGTCTCTTGTGCTCTAAAATAACGGAACCCCAAATCCAGATCGAACAGGCCAACAAACGAATCAAACAGGTTTCCTCCTTTCTTTTCCTTATCTGCACTGTTTATGTTATGTGTTTCTGATTTTGCCTTTGATAGTTGAGCGACCAAGCCAACCAAATGTTAACAAGCGATGGCTTCGCTAACACAAACATAAACCAACGGAACTTGTTACTATTTATTATTGGAACTGGCGCACTGTACGTTACAATTATTCTTTCCCATTCTTTATTTTTTTTTTCTTGTGTATGAAGTTTCTTAATATTTTTTGTTTCTTCTGGAACAAATAGAGCTGTAGCCCAGGAGGACAGAGACATCGCCCTCACGCAATGCAGAGCGCAACTGAAAAAACTGCGAGAGAAAATGGAACAAGTCGGAGAAACCTTTTCTCCCACAGGCTCATCGGAGGATTGCAAACTAGCTTCTCCTCGGACGACCCCAGCTACTCTTGCTAAAAGTTTAGAACAAGCGGTGCGTTCTTTTCTCTTTACCTCTTCTTTCTTGTACTTTACTCTTCTGTGCTATGTTCTTATGGTTCTCATCTATTTTTTTTTCGCATACAGTTATTGGTAAAAATACAATCCCTGACCGTGATGAAACAACTGGCTGTGAGCTCGCCACGTTCTCTCATCGAACGGTCTAAATCGGAAGTACCAACTGTAAAAGACTTTAAGTTCATCAAACAAATCGCTAAAGGCGGTTATAGGTATCACTCTTCTCTTTCCTCCTTTGTTTTACTTTTGCTGCATTTCGTTTTCATTGTCTTTTTTCTCCAGCACTAACCTCAAACTTATCAGTCGGGTATATTTAGCACGAAAGATCCGAACTGGGGACCTCTACGCCATTAAAGTGCTGAAAAAGTCGTTTATAGCGAGCAAGAACGCCATACCCCATATCTTAGCCGAGAAGAAGATCCTGGAAATGCAATCCGAGTGTCCGTTCGTGGTGAAAATGTACTACTCGTTCCACACGAAAAGCCATCTGTTTCTGGTGATGGAGTTTCTTAATGGAGGAGATTGTTATTCTCTGCTGAAGAAGTTGGTTCGCTTCGATGAACCTATGGCCAAGATGTATCTTGCGGAGACCGTTTTGGCTTTGGAACATTTGCACAAGCGAGGCGTTGTGCACAGAGATTTAAAACCGGATAACGTAAGTTTCCTTCTTTGTCTTCTATTCTTCATATTCCTGTTCCTTTCTAACATAACGACCGCGTGGTTTCGCTGTTTTCTAAATGATATCGTCGTTTTTGCTTCGAACTACAGATGCTCATAAGTAGCACAGGACACATAAAGCTCACCGATTTCGGATTGAGTCGAATAGGTCTTAACAGAGCAGTGGATGGCCGCTCCTTTGGCTCTTTGGAGGATGAGTTCTTTGCTCAGTTAGAGGAAGGACAAGAGCAAGGCCAAGAGGAGTCCGCCGTTCCTGGTACTCCTGATTATTTGGCTCCCGAAGTTTTGCTTGGTTTAGGACATGGTGCCTTTCTTTTTTATTTTTTTATTTCTTTTTAATTTTTTGCTTTGTTAGTTTCCGTCTTATATTTGTTTTTTGCTTTCTATTTCTTTCTGTTTGTGTTTTGTTAACGCCTTTTTTGTTAAAAGGACCAACGGTGGATTGGTGGGCGTTAGGGTGTATAGCGTACGAGTTTCTGATGGGAGCGCCTCCATTTTGCGGGAGTTGTGTCGAAGAGATTTTTCAACGCATTTTATCTCGGGGTACTCTTCCTCTTCCTCTTCCTCTTCCTCTTCCTCTTCCTCTTCCTCTTCCTCTTCCTCTTCCTCTTCCTCTTCCTCTTCCTCTTCCTCTCTTCCTCTCTTCCTCTCTTCCTCTTCCTCTTCTTCCTCTCTTCCTCTTCCTCTCTTCCTCTCTTCCTCTCTTCCTCTCTTCCTCTCTTCCTCTCTTCCTCTCTTCCTCTTCCGTGGCTAACTTTTCTCCCTTTTAAAAACAATCAAAGATATAATATGGCCGGAAGTACCATCAGAGTACATGTCAGTAGAAGCGAAAGACTTTATTGATCGCCTACTCAAAATAAAAGCTCGGGAACGGCTCGGTTACAAAGGGGCCGAGGAGGTCAAGAACCATCCTTTCTTCGACGATGTGGACTGGGACTCTTTGCTCTCACGCAAGCACAAGCCGATGTTCCGCCCGAGGCCTCGCCACGAGGAAGATCTCATGTACTTTGAGTCTCGCAACGAGGACTATCCTACGGACTCTGACGCTGGACTTCGAGCGAGTGATACCATGTTTCGAGACATTCTCAACAATTCGTGGGATGAAAGCATGATGCAAAATGCGAATGGAAACGGTGGAGGAGGATTCAAACTTCGACCGGATGCTGTTGGCAACGGCACCAGCAACAATGGCAACAAAAACATGCACAATGGAGCAAGTTTGGAGGCGAGAAGTCCGAGCCCGCCGTACGATGCTTTCAACAACTTTGACTCTGTCAACATCGAAAATCTGAAACAGAAGAACGAAAGAGCGCTGAAGAAAATGTACAGACAATCCTCTTCCGAGTTCTCTAAGTTGAAGTTGAGCGGTGGCAGCGGTGAGAACGGAAGTGCCATAACGACCACTGTCTCGCCTCTTCCCCGGAAAAGCGTTGTTGGAGGTGCTGTTGACGATGACGACGACGATGACGATCTTTAAATCTCTCTCTCTCTCTCTCTCTCTCTCTCTCTCTTATTTGTAACTATGGAATATTTCATTTTTGGTTTAGTTTTGAATGAATAAGTGATTACTTTGCTATTATCTCTTTTCTCTTCCTCCTCTCTGCTTGTATCTCTCCTCTTTTCTTGCATGCTATTATTGTGGCTTGGGAAGCAACAAAAGTACAATGGCGACCAGCTCATCACTGTGCTCAAACAACGCATGTTTCTGCCCGCTGAACGCAAGCCAACCAGGTTCATAGTCGTGGCTTCCGTCTGCGAGATGAACTCCGAAAGAAAGCTCTGCGTTCTTCAGCAGCAAACACTCTCGTTCAAGAGCATCACTGAATAAACGACCAGAGAAAAGCAAAGAAATGGAACAGCTGCAGAATTAGAAGCAGGCAGCAGCAAAGAAGCAGAAGAAGAAGAAGAAGAAGAAGAAGAAGAAGAACAAGAAGAAGAAGAAGAAGAAGAAGAAGAAGAAGAAGAAGAAGAAGAAGAAGAACAAGAAGAACAAGAACAAGCAGAGAAATAATATGGAGAGAAACCTTTTGGCAGTGAGAAGGAAGGATTCGGCGTGCGCTGCATCTACAACGATCAACCTACCTCCAAACAGTCCCCTGTAACGCTTGTCCTCTTCTTCCACTCCAAACAGCTCATTCACCGTCAGGTAATCACGACGCCATCCCTGAGCGATGCGAGTTGGTTGATTTGTTGTAAGCGAAGAGAAGAGACAACAAAAGAAGAGGAAACCAAGAACAGAGCGGAGAGACAAACACAGTGGTGGTGATCGAGATAAACAATGTTGTCGTCCTCATTCTCTTCATCCGTACTGAAGCCAACCAAGGCAGCACGGCGCACATACTCCTTCGGAGAGACTTCAGAGTGATGTATTACAAAGGCCTCCCCTTGAACAACATCATGGCATACTCGTGAATAGTTCCATGTGCCCACTCGTGCAGCCACTCTGTGCTGCAGGATGCCTTGTTCAACAAGGTTGCCGTCGTTCTTCTCCACAGGGCCGTTCCTGTTGTTGTAACGTTATTCAATGTTGTTGGAGAGACGCGGCGTTGAGGTCGGCAACGAACTTGCTCTCGTGACCGGTGGACTGGAGTCCATCGATGAGGCAGGCCACCTGGCCGTAGAGCAACTCGCCAGAGGAGCATTGGAAAGAGGTGGGAAATGAAGTAATCCTCTCTGTTAGGGCTTTTGAGACTCCAGAGTCTAACAGCGAACCCTTTGACTTTTTGGTTGAGGTTTGCTTCCCTTCTTTGTCGTCTTTGTCATGCACCTCGTTAGCTTGTTCTTCTTTGTTCTTCTTTTCAGTCTCTTCGTCCACTCTCACTCGTCTGGGTTGCAGAGGAAGAGAAACCGCGTTAGTCTCATACCTAAAACCAAAAGATGGGAGAAAGTTTCGTTACTTGGCTCCTTTGCCACCCTCGCATTGCCCTTTCATCCTCTTCTTTTCAAGTGTTTATTAAAAGCAATAACAAATATTAAAAAAGCAAGGGAGGAGTTCACGGGACCGATCTACAGTTCGTCATGGCTGGGCATATTCTCACCAAAGCTGCCAGGGCCGCCAGAGAACCCACCAGCAGGTTGATAGAGCTTGGTGAAAATGGGGTTGATCACATTCTCCAATTCCTTCTGCTTCTCCTCATAGCCCTCCTTGTCAGCGTGGAGGTGATCATCCAACCACTCGATGGCTTGGCTCAAGGCTGTCTGGATGGTCTCCAAGTCGTCGGCACCTAACTTGCTGGCGAACCTCTCCTCGTCCTTGATAGTATTGCGCACCTGGTAGACATAGCTCTCCAGGTTGTTGCGGGCGGTGACGGTGTCCTTAAGTCTCTTGTCCTCCTTGCGGGCCTCCTCAGCCTCACGGATTAGCCGTTGGATTTCATCCTTAGAGAGACGACCCTGCTCGGCAGTGATGGTGATGGATTCTACCTTGCCAGTTGCCTTCTCCATGGCAGACACGTGAAGGATAGAGTTGACGTCTATCTCAAAAGTGACCTCGATCTGGGGCACGCCACGAGGGGCAGGAGGGATTCCAGCCAACTCAAACTTGCCCAACAAGTGGTTGTCCTTGGTCATGGCACGCTCCCCCTCGAAAACTTGGATGAGAACGCGGTCCTGGTTATCCTGGAAGGTGGAGAACGTCTGGCTCTGCTTGGAGGGGATACGTGTGCCACGCTCCACAAGAGTGGTCATCACCCCGCCAACAGTCTCGATACCAACGCTAAGGGACGCCACATCCAGAACAACAATGGATTCAGTGCCCCACTCACCGCTGAGGATGGCACCTTGCACGGCAGCGCCATAGGCAACGGCCTCATCGGGATTAACTTGGCGGCTGGGCTCCTTGCCCTTGAAGAAGTCTTTGAGAAGCTGCTGAACTTTTGGGATACGCGAGGAACCGCCCACAAGGATGACCTCATCAATCTCGTGTTTCTGAAGTATGGCGTCCTCCAAGACCTGCTGCACGGGTTTCAGGGTCTTCTTGAACAAGTCCAAGTTGAGGTCCTCGAAACGGGCGCGACTGAGTGATTCCTGAAGGGGCTCACCGCCAAAGAAGGGCTCGATCTCAATGTTGACAGAGGTGGCGGTGGAGAGGGTCCTCTTGGCTCTCTCGGCCTCCTGCCTGAGCTTCTGAAGGGCTCTCTTGTCGCCGCTAGCATCCAGACCTGTCTTCTTCTTGAATTGCTTGAGCAAGTGGGCCATAACCCTCTGATCAAAATCCTCTCCTCCCAAGTGGGTGTCTCCGTTTGTGGCAACGACCTCGAACAATCCTCCGTCAATGATCAAGAGGGAAACGTCGAAGGTACCACCCCCTAAATCGTACACAAGGATGGTCTTCTCCTTGTCCTCGTTGAGGCCGTAGGCAATGGCAGCGGCCGTAGGCTCGTTGATGATACGCTCCACCTTCAAGCCGGCAATGGCCCCAGCGTCCTTTGTAGCCTGGCGTTGGGCGTCATTGAAGTAGGCGGGTACAGTGACGACGGCACCGGTCACCTTCTTGCCGAGGTAAGCCTCAGCAACCTCCTTCATCTTGGCGAGGATCATGGCAGACAGCTCTTCAGGGGGCATTACCTTGGTCTCTCCCTTTACAGTGATGGAGACGTGAGGCTTTCCGCCCTTGTTCACGATCTTGTAGGGAAGAAGCTTCATGTCGGATTGCACGGAGGCGTCCTCAAAGTTCCTTCCCATCAGACGCTTTACGTCAAAGATGGTGTTCTCAGGGTTGAGGGAGGCCTGGTTCTTGGCAGCCTCTCCGACCAAACGGTCGCCATTCTCGGTGAACGCCACGTAAGAGGGTGTTATTCGATTGCCTTGGTCGTTGGGGACGATTTCCACCCGTCCGTTCTTCCAAACACCCACACAAGAGTAAGTGGTACCCAAGTCAATGCCGATGATAGTTCCGCTGGCCTCCTTTCCTCCCTCCTGTTCCTTCTGGGCGAGGACCGCCAGCGCTCCGAAAAACAGTACCAAGAACGCTACTTTCGTATGGTGCCTCTTCATGTTGTTATGGTAGATGGGTGTGTGTGCGTTAATTGATTTGTCCTTAAGATGTTTCATTACTTTTCGGCTTTCTGCTGTCACCTTCAACCAATGGTCATAAAGAAGTGCTAACTCCGGGCAAACGTGTACCAATCCTGTGTTTCGACGTCACCGAACCCCATTGGTCCACGTTGGTGGGAAATTAAAAACGGCGGGAACGCGGAGACGTTGCAGACCAAGTAACACACACACACCATGTACTGCAGACTGCTCTTTTAAATCCATCCAGGTCAGTGAGAAGGACCTCTTGGAAGTAAGCAGTGATGTCACCAATGCATGTGACTAACGCCGCCATTGGTTGAGGAATCAATAAAATCAATTAGGCTAAATGGTTACTATTACCCAATATTTCTTAAATCCACTTCCTCTTCCTGCCATACCTCTGCAGAACAGTCCGTGTTTTCGGCTTCGCGGCGCTCATAAGTCGCTTGCATTTCGTCTTTATCCTGGAAGAAGCGAGAGACATGCTCGGGGAACTTGTGTTCCAAGTGTAGTTCCCAAATGTCCGTTGGTATTGCTTTCTTCATTTCTTCCTGCTGCTTTGCAAACTTGCGAGACAGCTGCTCCACTTTGGCATTCCACTTTTGAATTGTCGTTTCCGCCAAAACTTGGCTGCAGGCCTCCACCAACGAACAAGTGATGTGGCTTCCTTCTTCAGACTCATCCATAAGTTCACCAAGAGTGCATCCCCTTTCTTTCATCTGCTTCGAAAGAGAATCATGAGAAGGAGCAATGGCAAGTCGATACAACCACAAGCGAGCCCGGTTAAACTCCCCTTCATGTCGGTGCCAGTTGGCCATCCAGAGCATGGAGGCGTGATGTCCTCCTTCAGCTGCTTTCTGAAGCCACTGCACGCCTTCCTTCTGCTTTGTTGTCTTTGCCTTATCATTCCATGTGATCTTCCCTAACAGATGCTTTCCAAGAAAGTGCTGAGCCTTCGTGAGGCCTTCTTGCGCTGCAGTCCGAATCCAGCGAAGCCCCTCCTCTTTGGTTTGTGTACCTTCGTAGGCATTACTCTCCAAACAAATACCGAGATGAAGCATGGCAGACAAATGACCTTCCATTGTTGCTTCTCGAAACCACCCCATCGCTCTCTCCTCGTCCCCTGTACGGTACAAGCCAACGCCAAGGTTGAACTTGGCAATGGTCTTGACTGATGAAGTTGCCCTTGGTTCTTGCATCAACAGATACCATTGAACCATATTGTGATGTCTACCCATCCTAAGGATGCGGTTCTCGCCGAAGTAGCTCAACATCTGCAAGGCTTTGGGGTACTGTGCTTGGGCAGCTTCTACGTACCATCTAGCCGCTTCCTTTAGGTCCTTCTTCAGCCCTTTCTCACCTCTATGATAACGCTTGGCAACTCGATACTGAGAAACAGCCAGGCCTTGTTCAGCGGCAGCCAAGTACCATTTGGTGGCTTCTTCTTGGTTGGCTTCCGCTTCAGAAGCTGGATCAACGCCACGGCCATGAGCCAGGTTCCATGCTAGGTTGTTCTGAGCTACACGGTGACCTTTCTCTGCAGCGCTCCGCCACCAATGCACTGCTTGGCTGTGGTCTTTGTCCACACCGGTGCCTGTATCGTAGCACCAACCCACCCGGAAAAGACCAACAGTGTGTCCTTGCTGGGCAGCAGAGAGGTAGAATTGGAAGGCTTGGTTGGCATTGCCCTTCTGGCGCAGGTCTTCTGCTTTTAAAAACTCGTGTATTCCTGCTTCTTCATGTTCACGTTCTTGTTGTTCTTGTTCTTCTTCTTGTTCTTCTTCTTCTTCTTCTGCTTCTTCTTCTTCTGCTGCTGCTGCTGCTGCTGCTGCTGCTTGTTCTTCTTCTTCTTCTTCTTCTTCTTCTTCTTCTTCTTCTTCTTCTTCTTCTTCTTCTTCTTCCTCAGCTTGTTCTTCTGGTTCTGCTGTCAGACTGTTGTTATGTGAAGGTTGTTCTTCACTTTCAGTTCGTGCTGGCTTGAGAAACTCCGGCTCTTTCGCGGACGCTTGTCCACCAGTTTCTTCATCCTGCGGTTTCTCCTCCCTGCAAGTTCGTGTTGCCAGTCTCCGCTGCTTCATCTTCTGCGGCCCTTTTCCTTGCTCTTCGGCACATCGCTTCATTGCGTTACAAAGCCTAGGCTGCGCACGCAACTCGTATCCTCTGCGCCTTGCTTGCACCGAACCAAATGAAGTTCAATACTCCATGACGACATGCATGGGTGGGGAAAAAAAAAGGGCGGGAATTCCTTGGCGACCCCTCATACAAAATACACAAAAAGAAGGAAGCAAAACGCTCACACAAGCAAAGGCGTGAACCTATCTCGTTGGCCACCACTTGCGAATGTCAAGTACGTACCCCCCCCCCCCTACCCTACCCCTCAGCGTGCTTAGCGAGCTCGCTTTTTTTTTTCTTTGTTGGCAGATTTCAACTTTAATTTCGGGACGGGAGCGACCACAAGTGGGGGCTTCACCTTTGGTTCGTCCGCTTCCTCTGCGTCTTCATCCTCTGCTCCCAAAACCTCTACCCCTTTTTCCTTTGGTACCGCTTCTTCTAGCACTCCTGGTGCTTCCTCCACAGGCGGCACTACGTTCTCCTTTGGCACTTCTACGCCCGCAAAACCATCCACTACCACTCCTGCTGGCGGAGGAGGCGGAAATTTGTTCAACTTTAGCACAAGCGGCAGTGCCGGTGCCACCACTTCTACCACCTCCACTCCCGCTACAGGAGGAGGAAGTCTGTTTTCCTTTGGAACCGGCTCATCCACCACTACTGCCACCACCAAGCCTGCAAGTGGAGCAGGCAGCTTGTTTTCCTTTGCTACTGGAGGAGGATCCACCACTACCACCACCACGACCTCAACACCGTCTGCTACCTCAGGAAGCACAGGGAGCTTGTTCTCGTTCGGAACTGGGGCCAGTAGCTCCACCACAACCGCCGCCACGAAACCGGCCACCACCGGTACCTCAACCAGTACCCCTGCTTCTGGAGGTGGAAGTTTGTTCAATTTTGGCACTAGTTCTTCTACCACTGCTTCAACTACTACTGGCACCAAAGCGGACTCCACAAAACCAGCGACGGGAGGCTTATTTAACTTTGGAACAACAGCTGCTACCCCTTCCTCTGCCTCTGCCTCTTCTTCTTCCTCTGCTTCCTCTACCTCCTCCGCTTCTTCCACATCAGGGTCCGCTGCTGGAGGCTTATCCTGGAACTTTGGTGGTACCACTGGTGCAACAAAACCTGCTTCTTCTACCACTTCCACAACAACACCTGCCTCAACTACCACTACGACTACTTCACCGTCCACTACAAGCAGCCTGTTTCCGTCTACAGCGTCAACCACCACCACTACAAAGCCATCAACCACTTCCACAACCGCTTCCACAACTACCACTACAAAACCTGATGCCACTACTCCCTCTACTTCCGCCTCCACCACCCAATTTAACTTTGGATCACTTGCCACTACATCTGCCACCTCTTCCAGTAAGTGTTTCTCGTCTCTTTTTTCTTTCGCAATTTCGTCTTTGGTACTAATTTTTAATTCTTATATTCTTTTAAAGCATCAGCTGGTGCTACAACTTCTACTACCGCAGCCTCCTCTACTACTGCTCTTGCCTCTGCCAAAGCTATTCGTATGCATTTAGTGTTCTCTCCTTTTTATATATCATTTTTTGTTCTTTCTCTGTTTGTTTTCTTGCTTCATCACTTCATCTTGTTGACGTTAACAACCCCCAACCTGGTTGTATGGTCTACAATAGAGATAGACTCAGCCCTCAAAAATAAGAATTTGGAAGAGATAGTCAACATGTGGAACGAGGAATTAGAAGAGCACATCTTAACTTTCCGGAAACAAGCCATTCTCATCGGAAAATGGGATCAAATGTTGTTGGATAATAGCGACAAAGTACTCCTACTTCTCTCTCTCTCTCTCTCTCTCTCTCTCTCTCTTCTGGCACTTACCTTGTAAATCGATCAGATACTATACCTGCATAGCAAAGTTCAACGAGTACAAGCCACACAAAAGCAGCTTGATTCTAACCTAGAAATCATTGGGCGTCAACAAGAAGAACTTCATCAATTGCTGGAGCAGCTAGAAGGTGAAGTCGACAAGGTTTACGCCTCCCATCGTAACGAGCTTTCCCCTGCCGATATTGAGCGACAGAGAGGGTACGTTCCCTCTACTTCTGTTCCTGCTTTCTTTTTCTTCCCTCTTCGTCTTCCCTTTTGTTTCTCTGCTCCTTTCTTAAAAGTATGGCAATGCAGATATCAACTTGCGGAGGACATAAATGATGAGCTAAACCAGATGGCAACGGCGCTCAAGGAGATTGTCACAAAGTTAAACACAGCGCACGAGAGGTCAGTGGATCAGGACAATCCTGTCTACCAGATCATTGAGATTTTGAACGGTCATCTACACGCTTTGCAATGGTTGGACCAACAAACGGCCCTTACACAAACCAAGATCAGTTCCGTGGGAAAGCAGTTCAAGATACAGGAGGTGGAGCAAGAACGCTTACGCAGGATTCGCAATGGTTAGCACCCTTACTTCCTTTTCTGCCTCTCTCGTTTTGATTGTCTTTCCTTGTTGATGTTACTAACTGGGAAATGCCTGGCCAGAGTTTTACTAGACATGCAACCACCGTGTACGGTCTTTGTCAGCGACCAATAGTGATGTTAACTTGTTTGTTGGCATGTTTTTGTTTGTTGTTTCTTTTGGCAAGAAGCGATGTATACATCCATAACTTCCCATCCGTTAAAGAACTTGTTGTTATCTGTCTGTTCTTTGTTATGCCTCACTCTTCTTTGCCTCGTGTCACATCATGATGGAACTTTTATTATTACCATTATGAGCGATAAAAAGCTGTCCGACAAAGACTTGGCAAGCAGCAACAACAAGAGAATGAAGCTATCGCTGCTACTTCTGTGGGGAGTTGCCCTGGTGGCGGTGGCAGCAAGGGGTAGCTATGATCCCACTTGGTCTTCTTTGGATGCACGCCCTCTGCCTCAATGGTACGACGACGCCAAGTTTGGCATCTTCATCCACTGGGGCGTTTTCAGTGTTCCTTCCTACACTTGCGGGTTCTCTCTCTCTCCCTCTCCCTTGTGTCTCCGCTTCTCTGTTATTCTCTTACCACAATGAGCAGATCTACCGCAGCAGAATGGTACTGGTGGGGTTTGAGGGGAGCGAAGGAGGCATGCATCGTCCAGTTTCACAACCGTACCTATGGCCCAAACTTCAAGTATGCCGACTTTGCCCCTCAGTTCAAGGCCTCCCTCTTCGACGCCGATCAGTGGGCTGCTCTTTTTAACCGCAGCGGTGCCAAGTATGTGGTCCTTACTTCCAAGGTAGTTCGCTTCTTTCTTGTTGCATGTTAGTGCTCTTATTCTGTTAAGATCTCCAACGCGTTTGTTTGTATTCCTCATTGTCCTTGCGTTCTCTTCCTTCCCTTGGCTTTCTTTTTGCAAAGCATCATGACGGCTTTTGCAACTGGCCCTCTGCTCAAAGTTGGAATTGGAACAGCGAGGACACGGGTCCACACCAAGACAATGTTGCCCTTATCACCAACGCCGTTCGCAAAGTCGGTCTTAGAATGGGTCTCTATCATAGGTATGAGCTCTTTTGCGTTCAACGTCTCTGTGGTCATCCCCCCTCCTTCTCCTCTCATTTCTTAACACAGACGCAAACAAGTCTGTTTGAGTGGTTCAACCCTCTTTACCTGAAGGACAAAACGAACCAAGGCAAAACCCAAGACTATGTCAACACCATCCTCCTTCCTCAACTTCAGGACCTGGTGCTGACCTACAAACCAGAGGTAGTGTGGTCGGACGGTGACTGGGAGATGAACGACACCTACTGGCGTTCCCGTGAGTTCTTGGCTTGGCTCTACAACGACAGTCCCGTGAAAGACGAAGTGGTAGTCAACGATCGATGGGGAAGTGGAGACACTTGCCAGCACGGAGGATACTATACTTGCAGCGATAGATACAATCCAGGCAAGCTGCAGACTCATAAATGGGAGAATGCTCTTACCATTGATAAGCGCACCTGGTTCGTTCTTCTTTGGTCTGGTTATTCTTTTTTGTTTACTAACATGACACAACAGGGGATATGCTCGAAACTCTTACTTGGATGACTTTCTCAGCATAAACGAACTTGTTTATCAACTCGTGTCAACGGTAATACTTTGCCATTACCATCATTACCGCTGACAACATGTGTATAACTGATGCTTGTTTTGTTTATTTCCAAACAGGTCAGTTGTGGAGGCAACATGTTGCTTAACGTTGGGCCTACTCCAGAAGGCACCATCACCCCTATCTATCAAGAGAGGTTAGCAGCTCTCTCCTCTCTCTCTCTCTCTCTCTGTGTGCTTTCCTAGGCTTATGCTGCTCTTCCATCAAACTGAAACGATACAAACAGACTCGTTCAGTTGGGAGAGTGGTTAGGCATTAACGGAGAAGGCATCTATGCCAGCAAACCATTCCGAGCCCAAAACGACACGGCAGCAGGCACCCTCTGGTACACCGCCTCCAAGAGCCAAGCCAACCAGGTCTACGCCATCTTCCTCGAATGGCCCAGAGCGGATGCCCCACTGGTCTTGACCCAACCCAAGCTCGCCCTTGGGGTCTCCAAGGTCTCTCTTTTGGGCGTGGCTTCAGCTTCAGACTTGCCTTGGAGGTATCGAGGCGGCGACGAAGGCGGCATCGAAGTACAGTTGCCCACGTTGGCTTCTTTGCCGCCGCTGTTGCAAGGCCAAAGCGGTTGGACGCTACGCCTCACCCAAGCCTATTAAAGGCAGCACGCCTGCACTCTCGTTGCGCCTCTCACACCAGAAGAGAGGAGAGAGAGAGAGAGAGAGAGAGAGAGAGAGAGAACGGAACAGGAAACACAAACAAAAAAGTAGAGAAAAGGACGAGAACTCGGTTCGCGGAATAAAGCAAACAACCAAGGTTTTTTTTTTTTTTCGTTACGCTGTGCAGCAACCAGAGTTTTTGTGTGGAGTTGCCCGCAAAGTGGTGTAAACTCTGGCTATTTTTTTTTCCCCTCCATCGGAAAGGCTGACAACCCACCACTTGGACTACTTGTATTTTTTTTTTTATTTTTCGTGGGTTTCCTTCCCTTTCAGTTCCTTTCCTTCCCCTTCCAGCAGGGCTGCCTTGTCATCAGGGGGGAGGAGGAGGGCTTTCTATTTTTTTCCAAGCTTCTTGTCTGTTTCCCTTTTTTTTCTCTCTCTCTTTTTTCACTTTTTCACTTTTTCTTTTTTTTTTTTTTTTTTTTCTTTTTTTTTTTCTTTAAACAACAACAAACACCACAGAGACAACAACTGTAAAAAAAAACTACACCGAAGAGCTCTTTTTCCTTCCTTTGTTCTTTTTGTTTTCCTCCTTTCAACAGTTGCCTTTTTTTTTGGGGGGGGTGGACATCTTTCATCAATTTTTTGATTTTTTCCGTGCGATTTGAAATCTCAGAAGTTTTTATTTTTTTTGGTGACGACCTACCACTTGGACGAAACGAACGAACGGTGCAAGCAAAACGACTCAAGTTTATAACATGGCAGCTGTAGAAGTGGAAAAAATTACTACCACCCTAACTTGGCATCTGTAAGATCATCGCCTCCAATGCGATTTTTGATTAGGAGTAGCTGATTTTTTTTCTCTTTTTTTTTTCCCCAAAGTCCGGACACGGAAGGCGCTACCGTTGTGTCCAGTGTTACTCAAGCAGCGTCTGAATCTCGCAGGAAAAAGAAATGTAAGTTTAAATCGTACATCAGATGATTACACCTCTGATTTTCAATTCGTTTTTTTTGCCGCATCTTCTCTACTCACCACCGACGCACCAGGGGTTCCTCGTCGCGATTCTTTGGCTTACCGGCAACGCAAGGGCAAACGGGGTTCCCGTCGGTTCCAACGTTTCATGAATGGTGAGTCCGGTGTACCACAACCCACTCACCATCATTCTATTTATTCTCTGTCTCTCTCTTTTCGATGACAAATTTCAAAGCTACATCAAAGAACACAAGAGATTGAGAGAAAAGAGAAAAAAAGAGAAAAATAGAGCAAAAGAGAAGAGGAGGGCAATGCAGACTTTTCTTATGATCCGATTTCTTCTGATCTGATTTCGAAAACCCTCTAATCCCCTATTCAACCTTCTCTCAAGCGCTTGAGATCGGAGCCACTCTGGAAACATGGGAGTACGATGAGGAATTCATGGAGCAGCTGACATGGCATCCCGAGTGGAAGTCCGTGTTCGAGCTGCTGTTCACGTCGGAGACCAACAAGCGCATCTGGGAGCCCTTCCGCGACATCACGGAAGAGGAGCAAGACGAGCTTCTTAACTGGCTCTGCGGTTCTGCCGATTTTGCAACCGCCAAGGAGCGCCATGGTACGTTCTTCACTCATCTTTTATGTTTCTTCTTCGCCTCTTACTCACTGTCTTTTTGATTCCTTGATTTTATTTCCCTCCCGCTCCACAACAGCGTCCGCCAAGCAAGAAGCAATGAAAGCAGCGGAGAAGCTGTTCCTTGACATCGATCGCTCTACCAGAGATCTCCTGAAAGAGAACTTTGGCTACAACTCAAGCCTTGTCGAGCACCTAGAAGCTTTTATTATGCCTCTCATCTACGGCTTTGTAGACGTGGAGAGCGGAGAGGACGAAACGAAAAAGAGCAACACTCACTTCAAGAGCATCAAGCACTCGGGTGAGGACCTTCATCTCGTCTTCAACGACTCTCGAGACCGCAAAGTCTGTCACGGCGTTTGCAAGTACTACTCTCTGAAGAGCAGCAGCAAGAACAAGCTTGGAAAGAGGATCACCGTCATTTCCAAACCTTCTCCATCCTCTCCCTCCAAACGCAACAACGAGAAAAAGAAGAAGGACTCCTGCTCTACTTTTCCTGATGCAGCTTTACTTTCAGAGTACCTTCACTACAACTTGAACCAACAACAAAAACAACAACAACAAGCTGTGTCAACCAACTAAGGTTTGGGACAGTTTAGTGGAGAGCTCTTTGACGCTCTGGTCTGTCCGCAGCGCTTTTTGTTTTCGTTTGTGAAGAGCTCCCTCGTTGTTTCTGTTTTTTCTGTTTTTTGTAGTTTGATGTGTAACTTGCTTGTAAAAAATGCATTGGCTTGCTGATGCCGCTATCAACTTTGTAATTGGTGTTATCTTTTGTATACAAAACAAAAAAAAAAAGCAAAAATAAACGATATGTTTGGGGTTAGTGCGCTCCTCTCTTTCTGAGCCTTTCCTTCTGCGCCCACTCTCGCGCGAGAGGGGCACAACCAAACTTGAAGTTTGTTTCTCCTTTTTGTTACGCGCGCATTTCTTGTCGATTATCAATCAAGCCAGGATTTGATTGTCGATTATCAAGCAATCCAGGATTATTATCAACACAGAATAAAGTATTTTTTCGTCGACGTGAGAAAGAAAATGTGTGGACGTGGCTTTCTCTGAAGGTGAAGATAAAAAGAGACGTAAACAAAAACATGCTGACTGCTACTACTTCTTTTACCTGAGGGTGGGTGGTTGTGTTTTTTTTGATGGTACGCCCGCTCTGTTCTATTTTTATTGTTCTTGTTTCATAAAAGTCTTGTCTTATTTTTTTTTCCTCTCTTCTCTCTTCACAACAACAAAAACAAAACCGTCTTCGTGAAACTCAACCCACTCGCGCAACCGTATATCGCAACACACAATGTGGAGCTGGTTAGGAAGAAGTCAAACCGAGGACAACAACAACCTTCCATCTCTGCCGTCTGAAGGAGGGGCCTCCTCCTCCTCCAGCGAATCGGACGATGGCGGGGACAGCGAGACTTTAGTGCAAGAGGAAGAAGGCCGCTCCTCCATCAGAAGGAAGAGCAAGAGCAAAAACAAGAAATCGTTCACCTCTTTTCCTGAGGAAGAGAAGGAGAAGGACTCACCCAAAAAGAAAAGCCACAAAAAGAGGAAGGGAAAGGAAAAGGGATTGAAGAAGAAGTACCGCGGCAAAGGCAAACCCAGCTCCATCCGTGAGAGCTTCATCGATGTCGGCCGCAACAGGATCGACTTCTCCAAGAAGGCCACCCACGAGGACAAGGAACAGGAGAGAGAAAGAAAGATCGTGGACAACAAGTTCTTCAAGGTGAAGGAAACGGACGTGTTCGACCCTGAGACAGGTCTCACCGTCGACACCAACACCGTTATTGTGGTCAAGGACGTCTCCTTGACGCAGACCCTGTCCAGCTTCGACTTGTTGATGACGGGCGTGGAGAAGCAGACGGGATGGTTCTCTGGCAATAGGCGACTGCCTATCTTCTCAGCGGAGAGCTTGGCCATGCGAGTGGCTGC